>LDMZ01062134.1:0-12185 GCA_001455285.1 Sphaeromyxa zaharoni
TTTTTTTATCCTATTGATAAATATATCGCTATTGAAAGGACTAATTATCTTGAAAGTGCCAAGCACTGGGTTTCCCATAACCCGAATAGTCAGCCCCTAAGGTTAATCTACGTGCATCGCTTGCTAAACGCTTCACAAGCAATAAGGCACGATAATATTTTTAGCTGAAGATATATAAAGAAGCTCAAAAGAAAAATAAAATGTTAATTACTCAATAGAGCATTCAATTGCAGTATAATTAGGCAAAATAAAAGATGTAAATTAAAAAGAGTAAAGTTAATTAAATATTTTTTTAATACAATGCATAGTGTTCAAGATCTAGCATTTTTTAAAAGTGATAAATGACTGTGCTCTAATAATGAAAACTATTTTTTTAAAATTTTCAAAAAATAACAAAGAAAGAAATTACATTTTTTACTTTATACATTCCAGAAATTAAGTCAGCTAAAAGACATATTTTGGATATAGGCTGGTCAGTAGATCCGAATGAAAGTCCAGATAAGAAAAGAATATATCTACTTACATGAAAAAAATATAAAAAAATTTACTTGGGTTGTCTTTGAGGATTACTCGAAATCGGAACATTATTTGTCCAGGGAAATCCAGGAAATGTATACTCATGTACTTTAAAAATTCCATTATTCTGCAAGGTACCGTAAACAACTATTATTGAACCTAAAATATTCACGTAATAACAGGAATGGTTAATGTTAAATTTATGCAAAGGAATTTGATGTTCATAAACTCTAAAATAATCAATTCTTATTTCATTATTATCAACAAAAATTTGTTTATATTTGGTACTTAGATTAGGAATTACGGAATTTTAAATGAAAAATTAAGACAGTTCAGGTGGCCAGCTGGCTGGAGATACCGATAAGCTGCTGTGTTTTCAGAAAACATGAAAATATATGTTAAAAATAAATATTTAAGTATCTATCTGTCTTCGACCTCGATGAAATCCTTACTAATTGGATAAGGCAACCGTAGAATACTAATATTCTATCTCTGTTTGATTTTTATAAAATATTTTTGATGACGTATTAGGATCGATATTAAATAGTTTTTCTGCCTAAGGAAGAATGCTACAATTAAAAAAAACTTCTCAGAAAAAGTATAATTAGGTTTAGGATACAATCATACACCTTCAAAGATTGATAATATTATTTTTACATAGTAAAACGTGTTAAGTTTCGCTGTCTTTAGTTTTAATACATAAAAAAAATATTGTAATGGAATCATACAAGAAGACGGCCAACAAAGACTAAGATCTATAATTGAAACGTATTATAACACAGAGACATAATTATATTGAAGGCTTACATCCGGTAAGCAAATAATAATAAAATATATAAGTATTATATTAAACTTGAAATATTATCGTTACCAAGATATGGTGTATAATCTAAAAAGCTAACCAAAAATGATAGCTAACGATATTTATGTTATTAGTTTAATGACAAAGAGCCATATATGAAAATAAATTAAAATGAAACTGCCATTACCATCAATCGTGGCATCATAAATTAAAATTATTTTTCCTGGTTCCAGAAAAAAGCTCAATTTTCCTGTTTCTTGGATCGAATTCAATAATCAATGCGTTTAATCCATGCTAATGCCCCATTATGAATTTTAGATTCTATCTAAAATGGGCATCAGTGAATTGATATATGTAAATTATCTCAAACATTCTTGGTTTGAAAATACGTAAAAACAAAATTGATGGCACATTTTTAAACAGATATAAAATTAAAATTTTCAGATGAGATTCCTATATTTAATAAGTAATATCTAATTTCTGTAGTTTCAGCTTTTGAATGAATATTAAAAAAATCCGTAGTATTTAGACATTAATTCAAAAAAAAACTTTAATAGCAAAATAATACAATTTGTTTTATCAGTTTTGGGTGTATTTATCATTATGTCTACAAGGAAAGTAATGAAATCTATTCGATGCAAAGTTGTATTAAATTTTCCGATCAATGACTACGGATGAATTTTTAAAGCTATATTTAAAACATATCTAGCTGTCCAACCATTTTTTAGCGTAATTAAATAAACTTGAAATAATATATCTTTGTCTGCAATATCATTTAAAAAAATCTTGTACGAATATTTTAATATTTGCAATGAAAAGATCTTTTTATATTAAAAGCCCTTTATAGCAACAACAAAGTAAACTTTTGCAATTTGTTTTACACTATAATAATACATGATAATATTATAGAATCCCATTGATTGATAGAAGTTTGTTTCTAAATGCCACGCCAGCAATCAAAAGTAGAGCTCGGTTTAAACAGACACTGGATGAATGTGAACTGAAGATGTTAAGCCTAATCGATTTTTACTGAGCTTAACATTTATTGTGAATCATTTCTTATTGGTACATAGTGTTTCTAATAGAGTATAATCTGTAGGATATTAAAAAAGAAAAAAATAAACAGAATAAATGAGATTAGATACATATACACCTACAAAACACTCTATACATAATATCAATGTAAATCAGACACAGTCTACAAGTAAAAGCAAGGCTGAGGAAAACTATTTTTTGTATGGATAAGAGCTGAAACCTGTCAAAAAAATTCTAATAGAAGATTAAATTTTGATTCATATTATCATAAAAGTAACAACCGATCCAAAATTACAAATTATTTCAAACTTGGCAGATTTAAAAATTACATAACTTGTTTAAGTATAAAATTTATATTACTGAAGGATTTTTTCATAATTGTACATCTGTTAAACAAGGATTTATGTAGTAGAAATTTTTAATCTTGAAAAATATTTAAATTTAAAAATAAACGAAACTCAAACAAATTATAAAATAATCATATCTATTTTCATATTCTTAATCTTTTAATTAGATAATTGCAAATCTGATCGTTCATCAAAAAAATAAATGAGTAAAATCAAATCGACTACTAAGAAAAACACACCATTTACTATGATATTGATATTTTTTTAAAGTTTTTATACAATAAAGGTTACTGATAATCTATATAAAAAATTACAACATCACGTTTTCTAATTAATCGTAAAACAGTTTTAAAATGCTGCTTTACATGTTAATTATCTAACCGTTCACTGAGCTTATGGAGTAAGTGAAATTCTTGAACATTTTTTAAAGATAATAAAAAATATCAATTGGAAAGCTGCTAAAGTTTAAAAAATACATATAAACCTTAATTATAAATAAATCACGTCAATAGAAAATCTGATACGAATTTAAAATTTTGGATAATATCCGTGTCCTTTAATAATGATTTGGGTGCTCTATAGCATCGATAATTTCTTTATTGAAAACTCTAAATAGCATCAAGATTACTGAGTTAAATTGGTGTGTAGTGCAATCAGTACGAATCTTCAGGATTTGTACATACAAGTATCAGCTCACAGCGATATAAAAAACAAAAGGTGATATCTGGCAAAGAAATATAAAATTATATACAAAAGGAATCAATGATGATCAAGAACATAGTGCCAAATAAATCGAGAACTCTGTACATTACGATAGGAATAAACATGAATTGTAATATGAATGGCACTTAAATAGCATAGCATTAAATATGGAACGGTTAGTGAATAGTTTTTCTAAAGTATTTGTGTTGAAATCTTTAATTTGACTGTTATATATAGGTAGTAGATATATTCATAATTATTATTTATTCTTAATATAAACTATTTAAAAATGAATTTATCAGGATAACTTTCAAAAAAGGGCTTAATGGCAAGTGGTTCATGCATTTCATAGGTAAAAATCGGCCTAAACATTTTTTCATATTGTGATGCATATTTTTATAAGTTGAATTGCTTTCACAAATCCTTTCTATAACTCTGAAAACTTAGAAGATTCAACTAGACCATTATTGGTAAAGACACTATAATTAACAATATTTCGCATATTAGGTGTAGTTTAACATCAATAATGTTACAGGTGGTGCAAAAGTAGGTATACAGTGGTTGAAAATGAAAAAACGTAACGTTTACGGCATTTATTATACAGACAAATGTTGAATAAAAAAGTAATAAGAAGCACTTTTCAGTGCGTTGTGGATACTCCCTATCTGTTCAAACTTGTCACGCAGTCGATAAATCGTGAGCCTTGTTGGGGGAGGTTTTACAAAGGTTTTGACCCACAGTCCTCTTACCCGCTAGCTATTTTCTATCTTCCAGTATTGTTTTAATGTCTATTTTCGCTGTTCGTCAGTCAAATTACAGGTCATTGTTAAATTGCCGATTTAACTGAAAAAATAAAAGGAAATTACTAAGAATATTTGCATTTTAACAAAAAGAAAAGACTAAAAGCACCCTCTGTATTTCTTTAACAGTGAAATATTACAGGGATATTTACAATAGCTAGTAAAGTAATGATTAGAAATTTGTTTAAATTTTATATAGATCACTAAATCTAGGACGAAAGATTTAATTTATTATTATAATATGCAGTATTTGACGTTAATTTCAGTTTTTCCGTGCTTACAAAAAATTTTGGAAAACTTGAATATTAAGGATTGCAATCAGAAATTATTTCAATGACTTCCCCCTTTCATTTTGTTCTAGTAATTATATAAATGTTAAAAAACAGAACTAACTTTCTATAATAGTTGGATGTTTTTTTAAAAAGATCTTTAAAACGACCGTAATAAAAAGAGGATACACGTTTAAATCGCATACTCTAATTTTAATTAATATTTCTTCGTGTGACTAAATGGGATACATATGAATAAACCTAAAAACATCTAAAATATATATGCAATTGCCATTAAATTTATTATACTAAACTTATGCTTACTAATATGAATAATGACGTGCCTAACTCATACACAATAATCACTATAATACTTACCAGCATTATGAAATGATAAAAAATGTAAGACGAATAAAACAAATTGATTTAATAAAGTATCTATAGTAAGGTTTAACTAAAAGCTTATTATAGGACAATAAAAGAGTAAAATAAAGTAATTTTTGTTTATATGTAGGATGAAATACGAGATTGGTTTTTTACCATAAATTATAAAATTTCCAAACCTGTTATAATATTTGAAGGAGTCGATTCAAAGATAATTTGCGTGTGTTGATGATCATTATCCAAGAATATAAGATCATCCATGGAACAATAATTTGAATATACTGGAACGGTTTCAAGCTGCAATTTATGTTCAATTTCTTTTAAAATACTAGGTTGTAACATCATTTTCTTCATTACAACACCACAGATTACAGCGGAATTTCCGTGACCAATTTCAGATACATCTTTAGTTTCTTGACCTATAATTTAAGACACCTTATAAAGAAGAATAGATAATTACCCCATCTCTCCAGTGAGGCCTTTTCGCATCTTGGCTTCAGCTTCGCGAGGCGCTCGATATAAATTTTATTATACTGAACTTCAGGGTAGCTCTCATTAACAATAAATTTGTCAGAAATCTTGATCTCTACACATCCATCATTAATAAGAACCATCGTTTTCGGAAGTGGTGGATCAAAAACGAATCTTTTGTTTGCTTAATAATAGCACGCGGGAAGAAGACTCACGAAAATAATTATCTACCGTACTCTGTTAGCTTTAGGCGGAGGAATACATGTTATTTTTTTATTATTCTATCCGCGAAAAATCTATTTTATTAGCCTTATTTAGGATTTTTATATCAAGACGTATAGCAATTCGAGTTCTAGCAGGATCGTTTTGGTGCAATAATCGCTTATTTTTATGTATATACGGACCAGCCTTCATTATACAAAAACATTGATATCAACGTTTTTTTTCCGGGTGGGAGAAGTTTTGCTTAATCAAGCATCCCCATTTTTACCAATATCTAACAAAAGCTAAATCAATTCTATAGATCCTGATAATTGGCTCGATTTTTGGAAAATCGGAGTCTTACAACATTGGATTTATTATTTTAAAATTATGATTATCCGTCTGTACTTGAGTCAATTCCGGCTAAACCAACAATACAAAAAAAAGGAAATATTTCGGATTTTCCAAACGCAAGTTCAGTTACCACATGCCAAGGTAACCAAATTTGTTTAGTTCATAGAAAATATTCAAAAAAATAAAGGTGGAAGAAGTTTGGAAAACATTGCTTTATGTTATTCTGTGATATTTCTTTACCCAAAACCATTGTGCTTGACTACGTAACCTGGTTTATTTAATAAATTTGGTAAAATAAAAATGTTCCACAACATACTGCGTTTAACGTTGAAAGAAGCTGATATTATATAAAATAAACATTTAGTAGTAAGAAACAATTACGGTGCCATACCGAACCAAAACAAAAAGTTGATAAACACTGCCAATGGGATCTTTATAATTAGTGAATTTTCATCTCCCAGAGAGGGACCTTTAGGATATAAAAGGTTTGGTTTACAAGATACCACTAAAAGCTTTTAAAAATAAAATTTAACAAAAAATGGATTAATTTAGGGAACCCTTCCAGATATTTTTCAAGACACAATACTGAGGGAAACACATACCAGTGAAAGTTCAGTAGCCAAAACCAAATAGATATTTTGAACTGCGAAGAGACATCACATGAGTCGGAGGGGAAGCGAATATAGAAAAAACACACATAAAGTTACAAATGCGAACCCACGAGTTCATTGCCCACAACAAAGATTTGATCATTAATTGTTATCGTGACTATACTCAACTAAATGAACCAACCACTCAAGCCACAAACTAGCTAGTTCCAGCGGGGAAAAATATAAACAAATATTAACAAACTAAAGCCGCTAAAAAATGACCGCTGTGTTTGAGTTTGCGTGTTTCATCCAGGAAAGTTGTTAAATCTCCTGTGTTCATGGCAATATCTGAAAAAAGGCTTTCAAAGGATAAATTCAGTGGCAGTCAGAATCCGTGTGGGATGGTTTTGCTTGAACTTGTGGGCCGCGGGCATACAATGATTGCAGAGATTACGAAACTATCTGGGTTTATTCCATCTTGCTTCAAAAAGGATACGCTAACCGATAACAATAAATTCGGGCTTGTGATATTCGATTTTTCCTACTTTAAAACATCTGGAATAATAGAGAAAAATATTATGGACAATGATGTTTGTATTCATCCTCAAGTGATGAAAATCTGTAGGGCCTACAACGCGTTGATGATGAACTAAGGCAGACCTACCTCCCCCTGTTGCATCGTTTTTATCTTATTTTCGAAGGGATGTACCGGTATTTGAGTGTGATCAAGCAGTAGCCGGACGTTACCCCATTTTTATCTAATGTAGGTTCTTATCCGACTTGGAATCAGGAGCGTATATCCAGCAGAGTTTGGAAACTATCATGAGCAATAAAGACGGAAAGCAGTTGCTCGTGCAGTTAGTTATGGATGTGTGATTATATCAATTAGTGTGAGCTGGTTTTTCTTCTTGGATTCTCCTTCCTATATGTTGATTGTAAGTTTGAAGGCAGTATGAGAGAGCGGTTGCTGGTATCGTTTCATCGATACTGGTAAGGCTTTTGAACTTCTTCTCTCAATATATAGGTCGGGAAAGAACATCGATAATGTGAAACGAGACGAGGTTTATGAGCTCTTCCGCTCCACTGGAGCCACATTTAATGCCAGTGGGAACTTTGTTACACGACCATCTGGCTATCCTGAAACGTACTTAAGGTAATCGGCCCTACTTTATTTTAATACCTTCATAATAGTCGAACCGGCTTAAAGGGTGAACTCATCAATACTCTCCTTGGTACATTGAGATCGGATGATATATTCAATCAGGTTTGAGATAAGATATAAATAATTCTTGATCAACAGTAGTACTCGCGTATAGATAGCACAACGTTATTACAAAAAATATCATTACCTTCATAACAACGTTCATTAAATTCTAGGTATCGCTTTGTTGCTGTCTCCTTAATCTGTCTTGTAGTATTTTATAGGTGAATCTTTTTCGTATAAAATTCCTTATATATTTTTATCTTTCTGTCTGCTGTCTCCTATAGTGCTACTCTTGTACCTATAAAAAATTGAGACAGCCAAATAAAAATATGTTTGATTATATAAAGAAAGTTTGATGGTTGATCATTCTTGTTATGATCAGGAATTTTTTTCTTTGGAGATTGATGCAAAAATTTTATCCGCTCCTTGTGTATTCCGTAGTTAGTGGTTTAATAAGATGGGGTTTATCTCTAGACCACTTTCGCACCGGGATAAACGCCAGGTAATATTTTTCATATATAAACAGCTAATTTATGAATTTAACCTATTAAAAACCCAAAACCGACTCATATATTTTAGGGTAATGCTACCTGTTTCAGACCTAAGTTTTCCCTGCCGAGAAAATTGTAATATAATTAAATAACTCCTATAAAATGATTGTTAGAGACAGTAAAGATTCATTTCCTGAGCATTTGCGACAGTGTTGATATTTACCACACTTATTATCTTATAACGGTCCTCATGTAGGATTGAACTACATCTCATAAAATATCAATATCATTAAATAAGGGGATGATTTTTAAGTTGATAGATGGTCTCTTACTATTTCTTATCTTATTGACTAATTTAATATTTTTTCAATTCATGCATGATGCTTTATACACTTCCTAGTGCAACCTATACGCGAGTATATACGGGTGTTCTTTTTGAGACTTGAAATTTTATTATCTTCTCAATTTTAAATTAACAGTATTTATTAAGATGTAGCAAATATCGGTAAAAAGGTGATTCTCTGGAATCCCTTTGAAAAGTTAAAATATTGTGAAAGTTTTTGTCAATTCATGATTCTTGTTATACCATTAAATACCATCTGGCTGTTATTATTTGTTACCAATGAATTCTTGAGTATTTAATGTTTGAACACTCTATAAATTCTTGTGAATTAACATTATAACCACTGCTTTTGTTCGCCAATTATGTGCACATAAGCATAATAACTAGGATGAGATAATCCTTTGGTAGATTGATTTAATTTTATAAATAAATTTGATTTTTTTAAAAACTATGTTAAATAAGGATAACATACCTGGTGTTTTCCGAAACTAAAAGGGAATATTTTTTTATTCACAACAGACTACTAACCACCATATTAGAACGTCCGGGAAAATAAATTCTTAACATGTCACTTTGCGTTGAATGGACTCCTTAGATGGAGTATCGCACTTACAAATCGTTTTTCCTGTAAGAGTGGTTTTTATTAATATTTTATTTATGTTACAAACAGATGCTGACACATCATTTCTATATCGTTTGTTAATTGTTTTATAGCTTAGTGCATACCCGCATCCTGATCATCGAACGACCGCTTTAGGGACTCAAGCAGCATTAGTGTATATTATTCTATTTTTCCAACCCGAGATTCTTCATAAAAAGGGTTCAGTAATGGTTGAAATATGTAATAAATTTTTCATGGAGAACTGGGTATAAATTATCTTATCTAATGTCATATATTGAAGGTTGTCAATGTCTATATGGGAACTTGTGCTAATTTATTTGAGATGTGGAAACCATACAATGCAGCTTTTTCATCATTATCACAGATTCATTCTTTAGATGAGTTCAAAGAAAATGTTTGTGATTTATTAGAAATTGAATTTTTTAGCTAAGTTCTAAGGATCAATGTATTTCCGCTTATTTCCAAGACGTTTCGACATGATATATCACATATGTAGTTGAAATAGGTTTTACAAAAGACGAGTGCAAAGTTCCTAACAAACGAATATGTTTTAGCAAAGCATAAGGATCTGCTAAATCTTGTACGAAACGTTAATGTCCTAATCAGGTGGTTTTTTATTCATGTTTCGTCAGGTTTTAATGTTTTTGAAATCAACTAACAATGCAATTAACAGTCAATCAGGGACACAGTATTTCAGCACAAATGTGTGATTTGATCAAAAACTCTGAAAACTTCATTAAATTTTTCTTTAAATTAGTCATCTTACTTTCCCAACTTGAGATTGTCATCAAAGATGTAATAAATTTTTATCATTTAAATCGATGTATAGCGATTAACAGAACTTCTAAGTAAACGTGAATCCGAATGGGAATCTAACAAACAGAAAGCAGTTACAAACCTTAACGATATGATAGATTTGTTTGCTGGTCGCTTAAATTTTCGAATAGAGAAAAATGGTTTTCTCCTTAACATTTTTTGAGAATCGTAGAAAATCTTAGCAAATGGTTCAAGGAAACTAAAACATTTGTTGAATCATTGGACATTTTTGATGTTGCTAAATCTGGAAGGAGAATTTATAGTGTCATGAATTCGCTTACCGAAGTAATTTTTTAATCATACATGAAAAACCCATATAAAATGTTTTTTTGTTCAGCTAATCTTTAGCAACGAATGTAACCATTTTAGTAAACTATTAAGTATAGTTTTTGAAAATATTAAAAGTTTGAATACTATGTAGTAATAATGGGAAAAGTAGTTAAGAATAAAATACTGTTTAATTTGAATGAACCTAATCGTTAAAATTTTAATTTTATATGATTTTTTTAAATACCTTTTTTAATCTAAAAAAATTTTTGTTGTTTATTTTGTTTCTAATCTTCCTACATAAAAAAAATAATCGAATTTTAAAATTCAAAATTCATTAATCACATACTGCTTACCAAATAAATCTGATTTGCAGCTAACTTTTTTCTTCCTGAGATCAGTTACATTCTTTGGAAACACATCTTAGGTGTATAAAAGATCATATATAGTATAGAAAAAATACACTATTCATAAAAGGAATATAATGAAAGTTAGAATGGATGAAGCGTTAGCTACCATGCATTTAAACCTCTAACGATATATATTAAATAATAAATTTTTCAGGCTTATATATTATTTCAAACTGGTAAATAGATAAATCATAAATTCACGATTTGAAAATATTCAAGTTTAAGGAAAAATAGTCGTATTTTGGTACAATTGAATTTCGGGTTCCAGAATGCTTATTTCTTATAATTAAAAGGGTTATTATGATTTTATTTTGTGTATTCCTGTTTTTATTGAGAAAGATTATCATCTTGTTATGATATTTAATTTTCAAAGAGTAAGGTTGTAAACTTAGAGGTATTTATTTGTAGTTAACTTTAGCTTTTTATGTTCCAATGTCGATTTTTAGAAGCATTCCAGTATTTTTAGGAACTTCCAAATGTTAATTTTTTGCTTTTTATCTCGTTATTCTCGATGGCAAATTGAGACTATACCTAATTCTATTAATAATTTTAATGAAATTTTGTTGATTCTCGAAAAAAATTTCAGAACCTAATTTAAACGCATCGAATCTCTGTATTTAGGTGGACAATAAAGTTTTTCAAGAATTCTATCAAGGGTATTTAGCCATTTCATTTTTAAGCACCATATCCTGGTATAATTATAATTATTTTTATGAATTTTAATTTTTATGTAGCATTATTTCGTTTAATTTTTTCTGTGATATTTAAAATATTTTAAATTTGTAATAATTTTAGTAAAGTTAATGTAATTTGTTTAGTTCTTTTTTTATTCAATAGTAGTATAATAAAATACTGTTTTGTTTTTATAGAATGATCATAGTGATTGAAGCTTCCATTTTAATATTATCACAAATATTTTTTAAATACTGAATTACTTGGTAATCTGTTGCTAAATTTGTTAATATTAATTGCTTAATATCTTATACATTATTATTATATATCTAAAATTGATAAATTTTAACAGATTTTACCTAACTTCATAGTTTATTGGGATGTGAAGGCTAATAGAGTTGTTTTCCACATTTTTAAAAACAATATAAAAATATAAGGAAAAATCCATGCGTCTGTATCTTTATGATTACTAGTGTTATTAATAAATTATTTAAATCCCTTTATTTTGCAAAAGCTTGTGTTTTCTGCACAAGAATTTTCGTAAAAAGTTCTCTTCAACATTCAGAATTCACTAATTTGGTTCCATAGTATACCTTTTTAAGTTCAATAAAAAAATAAAATTAATTTGATTCTTAATCGAATTTCTTAGTTGAATAATATAAAAATCTCAATTTTCTTTAAACTTAAGAGTCGGGTGAAGCTTCTTTTTTACATGAGGTAATATGTCTCAAGATTGCATCATTTCGTCTCTTTTTTGACGAAAAGAAATGGAACATATAGCAAATAAATAGTTTTTGTCATCTATTATATAACTTAAATTTTATATTTTAGTTTTGGAAAGGAACTTATCAATGTAAAAGTTGTTTTCTACATTTGTTACCTTTTTTTT
>LDMZ01062153.1:0-11385 GCA_001455285.1 Sphaeromyxa zaharoni
TTATAAATTATTTTAATTAGGAGTCTGGGGCCTAATCCCCGAAGACTCACGCTTGGCTACACTATCTAACTTTACCATCGAATAATTGACATTACTTTAGGCTTGCATGTCATCCTCGATGTTCCAATAAAAATTATTGCTCCTCTTTTTATGAATGCTGTTCCAGAAACAAAACTAATGAGTTGTAGTAAGACATGTGAATATACGAAATAAAATTGCGGTACCCTAGAGGGTAGGATCCCGTAAGGATATGCTGGGTGAGTACCGAACGTGTCCGTTTTGCTCGTTCGGGTTCCCCAGATATTCCTTTGCTCCTTTGCATCATGGATTGAATGTTCAAAAAGTAAAAGTTCACAAAAGGAAATAACAATAAGCTCAAGTAGTGTTGCAGCCTCGCCGCATCTACATATGTTTATAGTTACAGTGGTGCATGCGTACCGCAAAAAATCTAAAAATAAGCTTGTAATGGGTTTGCATATTATATATGTATATAATATAAGGAAAGTATAATTTTTAGGTTAATGGTGTCATCAATTAGATTATGTGAAATTCATCCTTGAACGTTTTTTTTATAATCAATGTGATAGACCGTAATCTTTTGATTTAATTCGCTTTAATGAGATTTATTAACCTAATGTAGGTAAAAAATGGGTTCTTGAAAAGCTAATAATTTTATTTTTCAAAATACATAACATGCCTTTCCACTTATCTCAGCTCGTAATTGCATTTAAAAATTTTTGAGTTTAAATTTTAGAAGCGTGAAGTACAGGTAAACATCGATATAAGACGCATTGATAAAGCCCGATAGAGTCTTGATCCCCAAAAATCTATTTATTTTAAAATTTTAATCAAATTTGATTAACAATTGACAAATCAATCAGTATAAGGCGCAATCAGATACAATGCGATCAAATTTTTTTGACCCCAAGTGCTTATATCGATGTTTGACTGTAATTTTCTGCTACTAGATCGCTTCCCCAAAAAACAGCACCAGTTGGATGACATTTTTCGATAAATTTTTTAATTTTCATCCCCAATGTTATCGGAATTTCTTTCATAAAAGTTTTGAAGCATAGTCTTATTTACTTGGACATATAATTTCTTATCGGTCGTTACGTATTTTTCTCTGTTTATTACATGATAAATAATTAAAAAGGTATGCTTTAATGTCGGAACAAAAAAAAATTTACTACGGATTATTATTTTTATAATTATATTTTAAAATTTTCAATTTTTATAAAATTATCCGTGAACGGATAACAGTTTCATGATATTTTCTTTATGATAATATGCTGGGGAGTAAATTTTTCTAGGAATTTGAGATGATTGATCTAATGGTAGGCTAATAAATACAGATATGCGAATCGTCACTTAATGATATTTGTAAAGACATTCATGCTAACAATGGAATTATTGAAACAACATTTTACATAAGCGAGTCTGTTTTATCTTATAACATGAATGAAAATAATAATTATTTTTGTTTTTATATCAATATTAGGATATAAACGTTCCATATTATTGACAAGTGTAAGGAGAGATTTTTGAATGATAATTCGTTTTGTGGCTTCTTCCAAGGTTCAAGTCTTGAAAATTTACGAACAAAATAAATTTGTTTTTGAGTTTTGTTATATATATTATTCATTATACTCAAAATATTAATTTATGGGTATTAACACACGTAAGTATTATTAGTAAGTAACTATGTTACCCTACGATCCGATCTAATTAATATATCCTTCCCCTCTCGTTTGTTAACAACATAGAAAAGTATTTGTACTTATTTTAGTTCTACTTAGCTGGTAATATTGTTTATGTTTATTATAATTCAATAAATTCGGGGTTATTTTCATAATGAAACAATTTTTGCCAGCCCAATATTGATATTACTGATTCTACTTTATATCAATCAAATTGTGGAATATTTTCTAATAAAAAGTGAATACATATATGTTTGAAAATATATTTTAGAGTTTTAAATAATTCAGTCAATAATCGCTATTCTTAGTTCTTCAATATATCAGCCATATATTAAAAAGTCTTTGTGAAAATTTGATATAAATTAAATAATGAACGGTAAAACAGAATTTAAGTATTATAGGGCTCGTTCTATGCATTTCTTTTATATCTTCCGAAATTAGAAGTCTTATAAAGCCCGTTAAAAACGAATTTATCCCCACGGGAGTAAATAATGATGCTTATTATAGTTAATAACAATGTGACTATTCCGATCTACATCTGATAACCACGTGGATGTTGTAAGAAAAATATTTTATGTATAGATCCGAATGGTTAAGTAAATACGAAAAAGAATTAAACTTTTTTAGCACTGGTGCTTTGTGAAAACCTTTAAAAGTACTTCACTTGGCCACTTTGAAGTTGATCATACATTTTTCATGTAGTGAATTATTAATTTATTGGTGCTAATTTTCAACGATCCTTTATACATAATTGACTTGATTAATACATGTTAGTATAGAATTTTGATTGTATCTGGCAATTATAATTTGTAATTTTAACTTTTTCGAATCATGCAAATGTTGTTAAGATTTTTAAAATATTATTATAAAAGGGCAGTGGTATACATTTTATTAAAAGCCTTCCTAGTTACTTGAGGGATATAGAAAACTTTGAAAATTTGTTTATTTAATAAAAACTATTTCCATTGAACGATATCTAAATATTTTTAAGAAACATCCATTTTTATGTAATTACCACCGCTTTAAGTCAAGTTCGTAATGATTAAAATTGAATGTTTAATTATGAAACCAAGGATTATTCTATTATTTAATCAACTGATATTCAGAGTATTCAAACTCTTTAGAAAACATTGTTGGATCTATGATCTTATTATTTAAACATAACTAATATTACAGATTGTATGCTTTGGAGAACGTATATATGTTATATTATATAAGTTAAATTTTAATAATTTATTTTCAATCGCAAAAAGAAAACGTTACACTTGAGATGGAAATGGCCTTAATTCCCAACCACTATTTGATGTTTGAAAATAGAAATCTCTTTTTGGGTTATTAAATAATAAATAAAGTTCCAGCTATTTTTATTTGAAAATAATTTCCTAAAAAATGGCAAATAAAAATATAATTCAGTGTAGTTTTTCATTTTTTAATGAAATCTATGATACTGACAGAGATATTAATAATTGAAATAATTGTTTTGTTATTAAAGGATTGGATCTGAATAAAACAAAATATACTAAAATTTCTCAAACAAATTTAGGATTGTGAACAATAGATGTTCCATTTTCCAGGTACATGTCTCTTGTAATCCACATCTTTTCGAAGGTGGATAGTGAAGCAAGTATTGATCCACCAATCCATACAGAGTATTTACGATTGCTAGGTGCCGTAATTGAAATTCTGGTGGATATTGGGAGTAAAGATTCAATTTCTTTCTTTAGTCTCCTTTCGATTCCTATAAACATTGTTGAACCACCGGACAAGATGATGTTGTTTGCTATATCCTTCCTTATATTTATATTACTTTTCTGTATTGATGAATTAATTAAATCATGTATTCCAGTATTCTCAAGTCCCATTAAAGAAGGGTTAAACAAGGCCTCTGGACACCTAAACCTCTCACTTCCAACTTTAATTATCTAATAATAAATTATATTCACATATAGCCTTGAACTTGGCCATCAGGTAAAACATATGAAGTATCAAACTCATCCGAAATTTCAGATTTATTGATATCAGTTTGGAAGTGCTCAGATATAAAACATTTTTTTTCCTTAATATCTCTGACTATGTCACGTTCAGCACTAGTATTAAAATAGTACCCTCTTTCACCTAGTAATCGTATTAAGTGTGATGTGAGCTCTTTTCCAGCTAAATTTAGTCTTTGAATTGAAGATCCTAACGCATAGCCTTCGAAAACAGGAACTGAATGGCTTGTACCATCACCAGAATCAAAAACTAAACCAGTCGTTCTTCCCGATGCATATAAAGATAGAACAGCCTGTAAAGCTATGTAAATGTTTGGAACATTAAATGTTTCAAACATCATTTCTGCCATTTTTTCTCTATTGTATTTTGGATTCAGTGGTGGTTCAGTTAAAAGAACATTATGATTTTCAGGGAAAATACGTAATTCATCGTAAAATGCATAACGCCATAAATCTTCCATGTACTCCCAATTTGAAACAATTCCATTTTCTATGGGGTAATAAGAATTTACAATGCCTCGCTTAGTTAGAAAATTATTTCCAATATATTTATGTTCGTTTTCTGGCTTCGGCAAAATCGTTTTGTGCTTAGGCAATCCAACAATCGCAGGGAAGGTTGACCGAGGAAGCTCATCACCTGCAAATCCGATTTTAATAACTCCTGATCCATTATCTATTATTACCGGAGGGTCAATTTTTGACATTATAATGCTATAATCTATTTTTTAACTTTATTGTATTCACAGGTCTAGTCCCAGCGGCGTTTCAAGAATAATAATAACGTCTGATCAATTCAAAAAAATGGATTCCTTTTTGTTACAAAGTTGTTCCTTTTTTCAAAATTAATGTATGTAACAAAGTAAATATATTTAGTTATAATAAAATAACCAGTCGTATACTATATATTATATTTTACCTTAAGATCAGTATAGCTGAAAAAGTAATACCCTTATGTTCAATACATTAAATACAATATATATAGATCCTTTGAAATTTAACGAAATATTTTCTATATTTTCCTAAAAGCCACAATTTAGAAACTTAAATTTGTCTACAAAAATAAAATATTAAAATTGAAAATATATTTATTAGAAATTGTGAAATTAGAAATTATTATTCTTTTTATTAAATCAAATGGTTCTTAAAATTGTCTTAAACGTTTATTGGGTTTAAAACCAATAAATGAGTTGAATAAAAATAGAGATTAACAACGATATATTATTTCATTATTATACTATGGTTTATAAATTTTGAAATAATTTAATATACAAAAAATAAGTCATCCAAATAGTTTCAAGAATTTAGTAATAATATCAAGGATTTCAGCAAACTTTTGTTTATATGAAGAGAATTAATCCAGATATAAAAGGTTTTAGTAGTTATTACATGAGTAAAATTAATTTACTTTCCTTTAATTAACTCATCATGATACAAAATTTATTTTTAAAGTGGTATTATATTCGAATATTTTTTGTCAGTTAAAAAATATTAGAAATCGTCATCTCCTGAAAAATTTTTTATATTTATATAGCTAATTTTCAAGAAAATAAAGTTAATATTAGAATAATAATAATAGAGTTTCATATTTTGTACGGAAGTATTTAAATTACCAAATTTTCCATCCAATAAAAACGTCATGATCTATATCATAATATAACATATTTAGAATAAATATTTTATTAAAAAAAGTATATATGGTTTTATAATTTAAAAATTTTGTTGGTATAGTTTGATTGGAAAAACAATGCATAATCGATTCATTTTTATCTTTAAACCATTATTTACACCTGAACTAGTATATTGCTGTTTTTCTCTTCATTAATTAAGTTTTATAATGGTAATGAAACATGTATTTTATCTATAAAATCCAATGGGTCTTTGAAATATTAACCAAATTAATTGATAAATGAATGAATGCGAAAAATTTATTATTAACGAATTTTTTAATGAATTCTTTGCAAAATACACAGCCGGGAAAAAGTTTATCGGGACGCTATTTAAGACATGCAGAATTAGTATATATAGTAATAAAAATTATGATTATAAATATTAAAATTCTTTGAAACATGTCTTACAAGACCCTGATTTACCGCATTCCATTATTTCAATCAACAAAATTTTTTTCTTCTTTTGTATTTATAACAGAAAACACAAATTTAAACTGTAAATAGAGTTCACAAAATATTTGGAGAAAAATTTTTTATTCCTAAAAAATATAAGGAATAAAAATCAATGATTTTATATTATATTAATTAAATCATCCAAAAAAAAATTACGAACATTTTAAAAATCAATTAAAATAAAAACTAGTTCGTAAAATATATATATATATTTACTAGTCAAAATTACAACTTTTTAAATTTGCAAACATTTTTTATTAAAAAATATAAACCACACAGTTATTATCGTAAGTTGAAATAATATTTTCGGTAACTTTAACAGCCGTTATTGTTATTTTCATAATTAAATGAAAAAAAATTCGTTCAAAAAGTTTTTTATTCATAGAATATATATACTCCTTGCTTTGTTTAAAGATAGTGGGAGGTTTCATATTTAGAACCTGCAAAAAACTATTGAATGATAAAGTAAATAGAAATTTATCATAAATTTTGTATTATATATTCTTTATATATTTTTATTATTTGGGTGATGCACAGTAAATGTTTCATTCATGACAACTATTAAATGAATCAAATATTGATCCATTCCAGTTAATCATAATATTTATTTCGCATATGCGTTGCAGGCACTTTAAAAAGTACACGGTATCGCAAAAACAACCGAAGAATTGTTACAGTCCTTAGAGTGCATACAGTAGTTTGAATATCTTTTTAAATTAATAATTATGTTACTTAGCCGTAATAAGCAGGAGAATGCCAAAGAGTGAAAATACCTGGAAGGTCGCCACCACTGTGCAATGATAGAGTTAGGTCGTAAATTTCTCTCTATGTTTTCCATGTACAACGAATCGGGTTGATACCCTCGTTGGTACAGCAATATTATTAATGCATGGTTTTGAATATTTTCATAGTAAAAGCTAGAATAATGTATATGTCTTCCAAAAATATTATATTTATTATATAAAAATCTGATTAAGATATTTTTAAATTAAAAAAATTTCCTGGAGTAACAATCTGTATAATGAAGAGAGTAATTTTACCAATAAAGGCGATTAAATTAACGGTAAATGGCTCTAAATATTTTGAAAGCTCTCCTTTAAGAAGTGAATATTAATACTGTATTTTCAACATTTATTTTTTAAAAATCTAAAAATGGGACCTGTAAATTATATATCTTTAAACGCATATTATATCATTCAAAATACCTTCAACATATTATATAAAAATAATACTTCTTTTCGTTAAGATAATCTTCAATTTACCCATTAAAAATGAAATAAATGACAAAAAAATAGGTCAAAAAACAAAAATGTGATATTTAAATTTTTTTTATTTCACTGTAATTTAAACAGTATGAATTAGTACAGCTCAATAAGTGATACTTTTTCTCTGATTTACAAAAATAAATTCTCATGTGTCAAAATTTTATTATTAATCCTTAAATAAAATGCCACAATTAGAATACACTAGTACCTATATATATTGTTTAAATTTTTAATTGTCACTATATATTCTTTAGTCCTTTCTAGGAAAAGTCCTCTTCTCCAAGAAGTAGTTTATTCCCAAAAGGGAATCCACCGGTGCGGTGTATAAAAAAACGGCATGTATATCAAAGGATGATATTCTAATTGTCCGTCTATCTATTAAAATCTATCATGCTCACTCCCGACTACCACGCCTTTTGATCATGGGTACGATAATATAAAAAAGAAACAGTTTCCAATTTTAACTTAATATCAAGCTTAACTGAAAAAATTATTCACAAAAAATTCTTGAAATTCAATCCATAATACACAACTCATTAAAGTTTACTTTTTTGAACATAAAAGGATTAAAAGATTAACACAAAATACAGTCACCGATATAAAAAAATTTCAACATTTCTTTTTGGTTTGATTCAAAATTTGAAAGTGTAGCTACATATATTTTTTTTCGTAAATTAAATACTATATTAAAGATTATAACGTGAGGTAATTTTGTTTTAACATGCGCTTACTAATACGAACAAACAAGAGACTTGAACTTTGAGATTAGCTTTACAAAGATTTTTCAACTCACTTTACGATCTTACTGAAAAAAATTAGTGAAAAGCAATCTAGTAGGCGAATAATTTTTATTTAAATATAAATTTTATATTACGATAAATATACAAGATAGAGCCACCAGCCTCAAGTTCTCCTTCTAATAACCGTGGGCAATATGAATTTTATTGGTTATTAGGAAAGGTAATGAGTTGATCGCAACATTGTATTGTCCCTCTTAAAGTGATATTATTTTTATAGTGATACGAACGCTGCTACATGCAGCAGTGGCATAACCTAAAATAATCATTGTAGTTCAATCTCTTCTACTTTGTCTTGTTAGATTTAAATGTAATTGGATTGACATAATGTGTTTTGATCAGAATTAATGAAATTCTTTACAAATTTAATTAAATCCAGCTTTTATTAATAACCCCGAAGATTGAATATTTAAATTAAGAAAGCTTCTGTGAAATTCCTGAAGTATTTTTTATATTTTGGAGTAGTGTCGTGCCGTAAGTACACGAATATGGCCGAAACCTTTGCATTTAAAATAAGTAAACCACGCTGCGGCGGGGGCGGTTGCAAAAACTCTGATCTAGTTATCATTGTTATTATTATCTGGATATAGTTGATACCATGTCTTTGTTTTCAAATTTTATTAAAAACGGTCAACCAACTCGAGGGTACCGCATATTGCTTTTTCATTTTTAATTCCAATAAATTTTCATAAATTTATTAGTATAACAAAAATCAATCATAAGATAGAATATTCTATATAAAACAAGGTAATTATTGTTAGGTGAAGCTTACGAAATTTCTGAAAAGTGATGAATTTGGAATAAATATTATGTATTTTTGTATATAGCCATGTTTTAGCAAAAAGTTTTGATTATTATGAACAAAGAGTAATCCTAAAGTTGCGTTATCATCAGGGTGCTAATTCTTTTTAAAGTAAAATTTAATAAGGGGCTTATTCCTTGTAGTTGGGATAAACGTTATCAAGGTTATATATATAAATAAAACAATATTCTGGTGATAATCTATTAGAAAAGTTATATTCCTGCCCTTGCTTCTATGATGATACTTTTTTAACTATCAAAAAACCTTCAGAGTTTACGTCGCTACAATATATAATTATTTAAATTCTAAAAGAATTATGCGACAAATAAATATGAATTTTGTTGCAAATAGCTTTGTATCATTATTTTAAACAGTAATAAAATATTTGAATCTATATTCAAACCAAAAGTTTATATTATACAAATTAGTTTTTAATAAATTAACATGTGAATCATAAAATATGATCTAAACAGATAATAGAAGTTTTACAATAGTCTCAATCGGTCCTAATTAATTTCAAACAAATAATATATTCATACTTAATAAGGAAAAAAGGACAAAACAATACTTAACGAAGATAAAACCAATTTACTTCGAATCAATTATAAAAATATATTTAATTTTGGTTAAATATCTACTATCATAAACAGTAAATTTTCCTTTTTTTTTTAAGTTATTGTAGTTCTTCGAAGAATTTGTATTTTATTCTATAGAATTCAAGTTTAAATATTTAGATTCTTACCCACACTACATAACACAATGCTGGAATTGTAGTCCCAATTAGAAATAAAGAACCGAGAGTTAGTGTTGATCCTATTAAAAATAGTATATAAATTTTTAAAAAGAAACTAATAATATCCTTTCTGGTTAATTTTATACCTGAAGAGTATAAAAAAGTAGCTATTCGTGGTTCATATGACATAAATTCTTTATTATCAAATAATACCCATGTAAATGAATAAAGAGATATTTTTCCACTCATTTGTGTAGAAAAATATTCAGGATTAATTTTAAAGTGATTCATTGATAATTCCTTTATGAAAATTCTGTTTATTAAAATAGTTGAGTTGTTTCTATAATTCCATGTAGCAATTTCATTTTCCTTTCCATGTGATGCAATATACAAGGAAAAGTTTAAAATTGGATAGCGGTTTATAATAAAGAAAACTCCTCGAATCTTGTAGAAATCAAAATCTATACTTTTTTTAAAAAAATTGAAAGGTTTACCATGAATTTTTAAAATGTACCATTTATGATAATGGATCGAGAAAATAACGTTTGAAATATATGACTTAATTTGGAGCCCAATTATCAGTCCATTATACTTTGGAGTAAACATTTTTTTGTGTATTAGTGTTTGTTTTTCTATGGTGTCGCTGATATCTAAAAATTCAGTTGATTGAGATAGCGGATTCCATGGAGAATAATATCTAAATATTTGGAAGCTCGGTTTTCCTTTCAACAGTCCTTGAACATATAATTTAGCCCTTACACCATATTTCAAATATATGTCCATTGTATTGGCTTGTCCAAATCCTATCACTGGATATAACCTCTTCATAGTATTATCTAAAATATTTAAAGTTGCATATCTAGAAAAAATTCTTTAAGTTAATATAAGCTCTATATTTTAAATAAATCACTGCAACTTGCATCAATAATAAGAATAATGATCCTTCAATTGATATCTCAAAATAAATTAAAAGATTATCCCAAGACTTTTCACATATATTAAACACAGCAAAGGCAATTTTGAAAATAATTTTGATAGGAAGGATAATGCGGAGATTAAAAAATTAGAAATATTAGGAAATAAAAAAGGATAAAAATTGAAAACAATCTATATTTTAAAAATATTTTCTTCATTTAGATATTATTTGATACTAAAATAAATATTGTTTTAATATAAAAAGATTTGAATTGTTGTTTAATGTAAAGTATAAATTTTGGGTGATTTGTTGCTTATAGTCCATAAGTATAGAATACCTTAATCATTAATATTTTTTTTCTATATTTTATATATTCAATTGTATAATATTTTTTGTATATTTGAAATTTTTTATTGCAATTTACAGGTTGATTTTAAAATTTATAAAATCAAAACTGAAATATATGAAAGTAAATTCGTCAGCAAAACTAGAGAAGTATTATTTTTTTAGTCTCCATTCTTTCGATATGGATAGAGTTATCTTAAAGAATAGAAATATGAAGTAAATCTTTCAAAAAATTTGACTTATTACCTTTCTATTTATATTTATCATATAAATGTCACTGGATTATAATATATTCTCAATCAAGTTGTGCATATTTTCCGTAAAATTTCATGTTAAAAAGTTTAATGATTGACCAAATAATGAGTAATATTGGATTCCGTGTAATAGATATTAAATTCCTTTTGTAAGGTTATATATCTTAAGTTTTTTTTGCGGTCATAAAACTGATTTTTTTGGTCTACCAAGGATAATAAAAGTTAACTAATGGATATAGTTTGCTAAAAATTCTATTATAAATACAGAGATCTTTAAAGACTGCAAAAAAGTATTTACTAAAAAATTTTTTCAACAGCGGTTGATGTCTTAAACAATTTATTGTTATGAAAATACGTGATATCAGATGTGACACCACTTAAGAAAACCAAAAATATATGATAAAGGAAAATAACTTAGAATTATTAACCAATACATCTATAGCGTTCAAATATTTCAAAAAG
>LDMZ01062157.1:0-10299 GCA_001455285.1 Sphaeromyxa zaharoni
CCCGAGTACTCCCGATTATAGCCGAGGTATTGCGGCAAAAGTGAGGTATAATACACTTTAACCCCACAATTTATTTTCTTTATTTTGTTTAGAATGCAATGAATAATTAAATATTAATTAACTGGTTGATAAAAATTTTTGGCACATCCTTTACTTATTGATGAAATTCATTAAAACGCGGATTTCGGTTAGTAAAAGGAAATTTTTGGAATGAATAGTTTAAAATATTAAAGGTAAAATACTAATTAAGCGATTGAAAAAGTTGTTAGGAAGCCCATTAAAAAATAATTACCATACATATCACTAATTAATACCTGGTTTAAAATTATTTATAACAGAACCGAAAACAAACAGATGAATTGGAAAAACGACATGGCAGGTTACTGATTGATAAAAAGCCGAGAGAACACATCACTTAAAATAATGGTTAGAACTACTTAACGATAATCCATATAATTAGTAGATTACACCCTAGTGACTAATAATAGCCTTAATACTCTAAATGATTATAGAAACTACCAAATCATTTAAGTAAGGTCATGAATAGCATCGTGACAACGATTATGTCGCAACGAAAAGATTTTTCAAATCGTATAAAGTCGGTGTTATGAAGTTACATGGCGTCGTTTAGTTCTATGTAAGGTTATTACCACCCAGTTAATCATTAATGAGACTCCGCTTTTTTAGAAGATGCCTTTTTCCGTTAATCGTGATCTGGGTTATCATTACAATTTACCTCTACAATATTTCTAATTTCCACTCTGGTTCTTCTGCCTTTTCCTATTCAAAAAGAATTAAATCAGTAGGAGATAAACAATTTGTTACGATAGAGTATTTCAAAAAATATTACATATCGTTCGAACCAATTCCTGATCCATATTCACCTGGAATGGGTGGAGCCGCTGTTAAAAACGGCCCTGATGAAGAGGTATTGGAAAAATCCAGATTTGATCTACATAAATTCAACGAGTTGTCAAGTTCTAAAATTTCACTTATAAGATCACTACCTGAGAAACGACCTCCGGAATGTCTTGAACGAAAGTATCCACAAAATCTGCCAACAGCCAGTTTAATCATTATCTACCACAACGAAGCATGGTCAACCCTCATGAGAACCCTCAACACTGCTATATCTCGTTCTCCAAGATATCTCCTGAAAGAAGTTATTTTGGTCGACGACAATAGTGACTATTCAACCTTCCCTTTCTTGAAAAAGGATCTTGATGAATATATTTCAAAGTTCAAAAATGTAATTATTGTTCGATCCATGGTTCGTATTGGGCTGACCGTTGCAAGATTGAGAGGGGCGGAAGTGGCTACTGGTGACGTTCTGGTCTTTCTTGATTCTCATTGTGAATGTTTTGATGGATGGTTGGAACCGCTACTGGACAGTATTAATAAAAATCCAAGGAGCTCTGTGACCCCAATAATTGATGTGATCTCCCAAAATGATTTTTCCATTAGCTCGGGGAAGATCATTACTTCTAATATTGGTTACTTTCATTGGAACCTCGATTTTGATTGGACCAGTACTAAGGACGAGGTGCGTCCGACTGAATTAATTAGGTATGAGCAGTGTGATTTGTCTTTAGTTTATAGATCCCCTACCATGGCTGGTGGCTTGCTTGCGATTGGACGTCGGTTCTTTTTTGAAATAGGATCCTATGACGATGGAATGGGTTATTGGGGTGGTGAAAACCTTGAGATGTCCTTTAGGGTAAGCCTAGTTATCACATTTGAGAAGGCCGGGTTTTAAATCTTGCTGATTTTAGTCTATTTTGTTGATTACAATATTTTATGCTTTGAAAAGTGAACTATAAAAACGTAAATGCGGTCATATTCAAAAATAACTTCACTTGTTGACAAGTCTGTAAAATATAACAATTTAATCATCTTTTTGTTATTATTTTTCTCAAATCGAAGCCATATTTGTTTCCTAACTATAGTTACCAAATTTTTATTTGAGATAACATTAAATTATTTAATTAAAAATAAAGCAGATTTGATGAGTCCCCACGTTACTTGAAAGAAAATTGAGGTGTTATAGAAATTTAGCCTTTATTTGGGGATTATCACATTACGATTTAAAAATGAAATATGATAAAATTGGACAAAATAAAGGACTAAATTCAAAAGATCGTTAGAGGGTAAATTGGAAATTTTCGTTTTATAGTTTTCAGATTAATTATTGCCCCATTAAAACTAGAGCTGTTTCAATTTTAGAAAGATTTAATTTTTTTTAAAAATTATTATCTCTTACATCAGAATATATTTATATTCTTTTTTATGGTTCATTGAAGTATTTTTGATCTACATTTTAATCCATTTTAAGGATATTTAAATATAAAAAAAGCAGATAATATAACTAATTATGCAAACCGCATAAAATATTTGATTAATATTTTGTTTCAATACTCAAATATTTTTATTTTAATATATAGATGCTTTATCGATGTGTTATTATCAAGAAACGCTAAAACAGAAAACTAAATCTTGACACTATGATTACACACCATTAAAGTTACTTTATCACAGATACTTTAGTAAAAGATATTTTTTGAAGAATTCAGATAATCTTTTTGTTTCTCAATATAAAATTTGCTTTGAAATTGTAATACTTGCCTCAAAAGAATGTGGTATCTAGCAGTCCTACTAAGTAATATTTTATGAGTTAAATGCACGCTTTTGAGCCATTACCTCAGGTTCATTTTGAAAAATTTCACTACAACAAATCATATTAGTGACAACAAACAACAGTACGGAGATGATTTTTATATTTTGAGTCTTGTTTTTCTCAAAAATGGATGCAGCTAATAATTAATTTATCGAGAATGAGTATCAAACTTAGCAGAAAAAAGTCAATGATATGTTATATGGAACACCATTCTTACTTGATATATATATATAAAGAAAATAATTTTTTGTGAACACTTTTTTAATCACCATTCATTTAAATCTGTAAAGCTCTCTCTGCTAATAATTAAAAAAATCATAACCCTTAATTAAGATTAATCACCCTCCTTTATTATTTTTTTTCCAACTAACGTTCTTCTTTTCTTCTGTTAATAAAATAAGATATTTAGTTTAGGCTTCTAATTTTAAGAATGTAAACCGGTAGTTAGATTCAAATGTATGATGAAGGGTATATCTTATACCCATTCTCAGTATTCGTATAGGTTAATGTATTAATTTTGTTTTATTGCTTAAAAACATTTATCAGCAATTTTTTTATAAGTTTGGAATCTTCCGTGTTTTAAGGGTTATTAATTCTTCCATTCAGGTTTTGTTGATCCACATAAATTTCTTTTTCTTTTGGATTAAATTTTCATCATTGTATTCATTATATTTTATTTAAATAAATTAAGGTTATAATGCTTCACTTTTATATACTGATTTTAAATAGATATCATCAAAAAGGTTTTACTTTAACTTATATCAAAGTTAAATTTTTCAGCTCATATATATATGTAATATTATTAATTTCACCTTCGATATCATAAGTCAAATGAGATTAATTAATTGCATTTTTTGTGAAGAGAATTTGAATTGAGCTTTATGACGCTTAAAAATTAATTTTATTTTTAGAGATAGAATAATTCTTTGTAGTTATGGACCTGTGCTGAGGGTATCTACATAGACCCTTGTTCAATAGTTGCCCATGTGTTCCGAAGCAATACCCCACACAGCTTGCCTCCCAATTCAGTAACTGTAAATAAAATCAGAGTTGCGGAGGTGTGGCTGGATGAATTTAAATCTTTATTTTACGATAAAACAAGGATTAAGAAAGAAAAAATCGACTATGGCAATATCTCAAAACGTATAAAACTAAGAGAAAACCTTAAATGCCTCTCCTTCAAATGGTATATGGACAATGTTGCTGGTAAGTACGTAAAAATCCCACCACCTAGCCATGCTGTATTCAACTTATAGGTAAATGCTAATGCTTTTTAGATAAAAAATCCCTCAACTAGTTTATGTATAGATTCACTAAAAGGCTCTCCAAAGGCAAATGATCCAATTGGATTGTATCCATGTCATTCCGATGGGGGAAATCAGGTTGACTTTTTATTACTGAGGTTATTGTTTACAAGGCATTCGAAATATATGACACCGGGGAAATAGCAATGGATGAATCATGTGTTGATCTATCCAGTAATGAAGAAGGAGGAAGTCCAAACTTCTACACTTGTCACTGGCAAGGTGGTAATCAGAAGTGGGAAATTAATGCAGTATTAAATAAACAAATGTGTTTATTTTAAACTAGAATATGATCAAGCACCCGCTAAGGGGCTTATGTATGGCTGTTTCTGGTATATCCTCGAAAAAGTTGTTAGTCAAAGCCTGTAATAGTGATGATTCACTTCAAAAATGGGAAATTTATTAGCCTTAGATTTCTCAATAGGACTTAGTTGTATTATATAGTGCTTATTGTATGTGTGACACAGTTATTCTGCTTTGCCTGAATATTTATTACTGTTGGAGTTTCACTTCATGAAGGTGTTTGAAAATTGAAGAAAGTGAAAAAATAAGAATTAACATTACTGTGTTTGTTTGCGATTTTTAGGTTTTTTAGCATCAACATATAGGGATGCTGATCAGTTAAATGAAGATTTAAAACAATACTTGCAAAGAAATATAGAATAAAAGATTTCTATCAGAGTAGTCAAAAGGTTCTGTCTTCAAAGTTAATAAAATAATTTTAACTATGACATTAAGGGCAACCCCAACATTTCATATGTTGACTATATGATTTTATTTTATTTACGACCATGAAACTAATTATCCGAATCTCAGACCCTAATCCTTTAGCTTATTGCTATTAATGATATTTCATGAAAAGTATTACATAAGTAGTAAATAATTTAAATACAAATGACTATATTTTCAAATTCTAACGTGGTAACTTGAAGTCTCAAAAACCAATGAACCCTTAGTCGTTTTAAACCATTTATGTAGCATATATTTTAATAAATTGGACTACTTTTTTAAAACACTAAAACCAATTAAAGAGTCAAAGTTTGATACTATAGTTACATCGAATAAAATATTTAATATTAGTTGGTGTAGTTATTAGATCGAAAAAATATATTCAAAGATAATGAAATATGTAAAAAAAATTTATAAAGAGAAGTCACGAGATAGATCTTCATACATATCAATATAAAAATTAATATCAGTAATGCGGATACACTTGATGGGTTCAACCATATTTGGTATAATATTTTCGAAATTAATAAACTTTGATCACAGATCACTACCATTCTCCATTTTAAGTCTATTTCCTTCTTTTAAAAAAATATTAGCAACGTGAATGAAGCTGCCTTATAGCATATATGAAATATATAGGATGTTATGGAGAAGTTTCAACTTAGTTTCTAGTTATATGAACCTTTATTCAATCTCTTCAATTATTTTCTATGGTTTATTCCTTAAACCAACGTATTAAAATTGGGGTCTAACAGTGCTTCAATATTCGGTCAAATGGATATAAAAATATATAATCACTAATTTAATGGACACCCCCAAGAGTTATGATTAGCAGTTACTTGCCATATAACTATACCATAGTATTTGTTGGCAAAAATTTAAAAAAAAATTAAAAATAATGTGTTCCAGGTTTAAATGATTAATAGGAGAACACATGCACAACTTGGATCAAGGGAAGTATCAGAGATGAAAATAACCGTTAAGAAGATTCGAGTATTTTCAGATCTAGATAGAAATAATGAAGAATAACAGAACAAACATAGCCGCTTGAATATAATTAGTGGCCATTTATTTATCGGTAGTAATCATAAAAAAATAATTTTTTTATCATTACACTGGGAAGTTGCAAAAAATTAACTTGTATTTTCTCTAGTTTCTGTTAAAGTACTTGCTTTAAAAATTTGTTTTATATCTGTAATTAAGATGGATTTATATTCTTCATTATTATTTAGAAAGATACCGAAAAATTTATATCCCGATAATAATTTTATAAGGGTTTAGCGTATTTAAAATTATTCAAACTCACTATAAAAATTTTTTGCTTAAAATCAGTCATTATTTAAAATATTTGGTTAGGCCAATATTTAAAGAAATGCTACAAATTGCAAAATTGTACAATGAACTGTACAACATTTCTTAAAAACTGAAATATATATTCTAGGGTTAATCAGGGGAATCTGGCGGTTCCTGAGAAAGTAGTTGAGGCCGGAGTTCCTTCAATCTGGTGGAGTGTACTTGATTGTGCCATTAGAAATAATCATAAATATAATTAAATAATATAAATAAGATAGCTACTTCCACGTTTTTAGAATATCATTTTTCCGTTTTCCAACGGATGTTGTCGGAGGATACAAAAATATTAAATATAGTTTAAAAAAAGTCCTTTTTAGGTCTACTATTGTTTATTTATTACCTCTATGAAAAAATTTACACCCTTATAATTCCCTTAAAAAATAGAATAACTTCCATAAATTCAACGAAATCTTTATTTTAAAAAAATAACCTTTTAATTATTGGTATTGAAATTTCCTTCAAGTAGCTTTCAATATAATCTACTTCAGTTCAAAGATATTCTATTTAATATTTGCCATAATTTCTTTATCCATATATTTTTTTAGAAATATTTACTATGCCTACTCTGATATTACTAATGTTTCATAAACATCTATCTTTAATCAAAACAAAATGACTTTCTAAACATTTTTTTAAGAAGTACAAATAAAAACATTAACTTATCCTAGTTAACATTTTGACAGTTGTTTACCAAAAATTCATTATTGAATAGATGTTTGATAAAAAAGTCTTAACTTGGATGGAAAATGTCTCTAAAAGTTTGGTATTTAGCAAAAGCTGGAGGAATGGCGCTAGAAATTTAATTAATCGGAATTTCATTTCAATAAAAAAATAAATAATATTTTTCAGTTATATAAGTGTAATAAATCAGAGGTTAAAACAATTATCATAATAAGTGTCTACTATGCTTAAAAAAATGAAAAATATACTCAATCAAGCAAAATATATCCCTAATTATATATTTAAACAAGATCAATTAAGTTCTTTAACTAAAATTTAGTTATAGCTTCAATTTATATCAGGGAGCATAAACTATGATTTCAAAACATGAACCTTTTACTTACACTTTCATAGTACTGAGCGGGGTATAGCGTCCTAATTTCTGCAATTAAATAGAAAAAAATTCACAAATTTGCCATATTCTTTAAAAAAATTGATTAATTATATTTTCTATTCAATTTACCGTTGGAAAAATCCTCATTTTTGCAATGAATAAAATAAATTTAACTCGGAAATAAAAGATATGATAACTAAATCTATTTGCATCTGACTATTTCACAAAGAATTTATTTCATTTAGATCATTAAAGTTAATAATTAAAACAAGTAAGAAGTGGAACTATCAAAGTTTTGATGTGATGTAAATGTTACCCTCTAAAATCCAATTATATAATAAGATGGACGAAGTGTTGATCAAAAATTTTTTTGGTGATGTTACGAATTTATCATGACTATCAATTAAGAATTTTAAATCTTGAAATGATTTTTTGCCAAGCCGAAAAGATATATTAATAAGATTAATTTTTTTTAAAAATCTATCATTAATGTGATGAAATTTACATATCAAATACCTTATTTTACACTCAAAATATTGACACACCTTTATGTATATGAACTCTCTATATAAAAATGGAGGACATGTGGTTTCTGTGTTAGAGATAAGTAATATTGACTACAAGGCTTAATACTAGTTTTAAATAATGATTTATATCTTTTTGTAAATGCGCATATCAGTTAACTATTTTAGCCTTTAATTTGCAATAAGAATGTATAGAGATGTACATAGATAATATTTTTAAAAAACATGTGATATGAATTCTTATATGCCTTATTCAGTTAGTGTTATTTCGGTGTTTTGTGTCGCCCTACGAAACATGTAAATAACGAATTGCATTTTACATAAAGTTAATTTGTATACCTTCTTCCTAGAATTTACCTTTTTGTGGTTAAGTTTAAATCAGCATAAAGCGGTTTATTGAATTATTCTCAACTGTAACCTTGAAAACTAGATTTAAATTATCCTTTTTCAGCCATAGATTTTGAAATTTACCCAAATTTTCAACAAATGTGATAGAACGTCGAAACTCTCATCAACGGCTTTGATAACAGCTGATTCAAGCGTATGATTTATCATATAACAGAAAATATTAACTGTATGGCCGTATCAACAAAGAAGTTCATAAAAAATATACCCACAACAATTGTTGATAAACTTTACTGCCAATTGGGGTTAATAATAACTATCAAAGCATACTATAGGATATTCTTTATCACCTGCAGTATTTCATTCTCTTAGTCATTTTCGGGAATCGTTAAAATATAATGAACATGAAAATTTCGTGTACTTAAGTACCGTCTTTGTGTTTTGTACAAGGGATATTTAATAACAGGAAAAGTTTAATCTTTTACTCATGTTTCTTTAAATCATATTTTTTTACTTGAATAGAAACATTATAACCCGAAACTGTTTTTTCTTTAAGTTCTGTAAAATAATTTAAACCTTACCAAAATGTAAGAGCCTTATACACTTACCTCGTAGATTTAATAGTATTTGTACAATAATTATAACAGACGAATAGAGTTATTAAGCTTCGTAAATTTTGGTTTAAGACTAATACTGATTACATATTTAACTTTTTACTAAAATAATAATTCGCTTTTTAATTGTATAAAAATCTTTGGTTGACTTTTCCTCCTGATTCATAATTTATTATGGAAAGTCATAATCATTATTAATTTATGAGACCTACCGTTACTGACTTTTGTAGCTAATTTGTTCTTTTAATAATAAAAATTATTTTAACATTTTTTTAAAACACAACTCAATCGCCACCGGTTTGCAAAGTGAAATTCATACACAATAAACCTTGATATCATTAAATAATATCGATTTCCCATTATTAGTCAGAAAATACAACACATTACGTCAAAATAAAAGATCAACTAAAATATGGTTCCCTCATTTTCAACGTAATTGAAAAAAAATTAACAAAATTAAGACATTTCTTTTAAATAAAAGATAATATTTCAGTATAAAAGTAGAAAGAAAGCGCAAAGAGGTATATATAATCGGTTTTTCATACTGACATATCGAACTGTTACAACAAATAAAAGTTTCCAAAATCAGCATAATTAGTTAAAACTTGACATTATTATGTTTTATGATGTCAGATTAAAAGTTATAGGCAAAGGGTGTGCATAAAAAATATGAGATATCATTCTCTGTAAGAATGATAAAATATAGGGAAGGTCTTTAACACTAAATACTAATATCAACTTCAGGTATATTTGTACTATCAACCTTAAATATTGTCAGATTTCACGATTTCATTCATATACATCTAATTACCTTATGAAAAGAAAAATTATTAAAAATCATTTAAACGTTATTTTAGCATGATCTGTCAATTCTAAATTTTATCTTTCAAAAATTTACCCGTTTCATTTAAAAATAAAAACATGAAACGGAAACTGAAAGTGCAATAACAAGTCTGAAGTAGGATTCAACTTTTACATACTGATAGAATTAACCAGACATTTTAAAAGTTACTGTAACAAATTGGGGTTCCAAGCTGATTACCTCTAATGTACTGGAGTGTTTAAATAATTGGAAAAATTAAATTAAAATAAAAAAGTCTGCTCCTGCATGTCAGTGTATCCCTAGTCCATATTTTTTCTAAAATTATAACCGTTATTATATGAACCATAGAAAGCAATGTACATGATCAAGTCTTCTCTATTTATACCCAGGTTCAGTTGCACAGTGATATAAATCACATTATTATAAAGGTATTAAAGAAAAATTTGATATTTAATCCTAATAAATAAAAAATAAAAAGCCGTGGGACTGATTAAATGCTTATTGAAAAAAACATTTTATATTTACTTTACAAATTAATAATAAGGTTCATATACAAAAGCTAAAAATTTTAACTTTTATATGCATCTATAAGTATCGATGGCGAAACATCTGTAAAGCTAGAAACAAAATTCCAGAGAATATCAGAATTTATGTTGTTAGATTTTGATTTAAGCTTCCCGATATGCTTTCCAATCATTTTAATATCTTTTACATATACTTTGATGTCTTTCTTTGCTAAAAAATGATATAACAAGCAATTACAAATTTAACATGCTATTTTTTCAATATTTTTAAGATTTGCTTTAACCGGTTTCATGTAATTTACACATTTTGAAATAGTATCCTTGCTTAAATTCTTCTTTGGTGGAACATCCTTAG
>LDMZ01062170.1:0-16895 GCA_001455285.1 Sphaeromyxa zaharoni
AAAAAATATACCGAAAATTAATTCATACAAAAATCTTTCCTTAGCATGTTAATGAAATAATATTTAATAAATTTCGGAAAAATGCAATAAAGAATATTTTAAATACACAATAGTATCTCATCTACCAATTTTGAATATTCAAAAATACTTTCATAAAATTTTGTATCACCACCTTGTTCAAAATTTTTTCCCTGCAGTAGAACAATCATCAGTTGAAAAATTTTTAACGATGCATTAAGAAAAAAGTCACAATATATCATTAATCCTTAACAGCAAAACCAAAAGACTATTTTACATAATAAAAGTTCAAGAGCAAAGTAGATTATTTTAGGATGTAAATCTTATACATTTTTTATTATTCAATATCAAATATATATATAACTTCTCTACGATAAACTTTTCATCTTAAATCAATGATTTTGATTAATACAAATAGCTAAAACATTAGCAAAAAAAATGGTTTTTTATAAAATAATTCACATAAAATTGTAACTTTATTAAGGCCTAAACTGTTAAAAAATAGAATAATAATATTTTGTGAAATACCAGACCTATTCCATGTAGTTCAAAAGATTTTTAAATCACACACCCAATGATTGAATGTCCAAACCTAATACTCACACCTTTGTAAATTTTAGTCAAATCCATACCTCCATTAGGTGAAACAAATATAAAAAATTGAGAATCTATTTTTTATGTTTAAATAAAATTTCGAATTTTTCTTATTTACTTAAACTTTCTTGATGTGATCTTAGCTTGTTAGAACATTTACAACAAAATTAAATCATATAAGTTTAATTAACTCATCTAAAATGATGGGTATGTTTAGAACGGTTTGATCGACTTATTTCTTTACTCACTTTTGTAACTAACCGCTTCAATGGAAAGTAATAGTTGTAGTAAAACAAAGGCATAAATACCTTTTTCCTTTAAGATTATTTTTAAAATATGTTTATTTAAAATTGTTCTCCCTAGTAAAAGGAAAAAATAAATTTATCTGGGCATTATAAAAATTGATGCTATCAGGATAACAAAATCAAAGCATTTTAAAAGCAAATTCCTGTATATGGTGTAGTTAGGTATTATTGTAGAGAACTATGATTAAATTTGAAAAACAGGATTAATTAAATCATCATGTTCTTGCCAAGAATAATTTGAAACTCGATTAAAGCATCAAAAACATACTTCCAATGAATGGATATCTTATGCTTGTTAAGTTTTTAATTACTAAAACTTGAATTAACGTTTGATTTTAACGTAATATAAAATTGAATTAGATATCATGATTAAAACAAGTAAAATTTAGTCTCACTTCTTGAATAAATACATTTCATTTTCGAACTTAACCCAGCACAATATATAATTTCTTTCCAGCTGTGCATCACATAACTTAGAATAATTAAGGATCGTGCAGAAATGAGTCAAAACTCATCACCAATTCATTTAATATACATCAAATTTATAATCATTTCGGTTTACCAGAAAGAATATTTTTAATAAGCTAAAAAAATCAGAAAAATAAATAGTCAAATTTTAGCCTTTTCGATGAGGTACGAAACTATTAAATAACAAAGTTATATACAATAAAACCTATTAAGTTTAAAACCTTTGATATAGAAATTAAAATTCTGTGTACAAATTCATCCATAAATCTAGTGAAATATCTAGGATAGTAAAATCAACTAAAAATTACAACAAATGGCTTAATGTAACTTTTAAATCTTAATATGGTAATTAAAAGCATGGTAAACTGATCATATAAAGATTTAAGTCTCAGCAGTCACAATGAATAAGACTTATTGAAAAAATTGGTAAAACGAATAACATTAACACAAGTAAATATATTGAATTTCATTTCAACAAAGTTGAAAATAAGAGCGACAGGCTGCTACCTACCGATTTCATAGCTAATAAAAGTTCTTATTATAAATTATTTCTAAATATAAGTATATATTTGCCGAAATAAGATCAAAAGATAAATTTTTAAAAGAAATTCAGATAGTAATAATAAAATTACAATTTAAACATAAAAATGACTTAAAAACATATAAATATTATAAGTATATATTTAAAAAAAAATCAATTTTCAAAATTACAGTTTATTGTCAATCATGTTTAAAGAAAACAGTATAAAAATATACCATAGTATAATTACAAATAAAAGTAATATTTAAAAAAATCTTTCTTGAAAAACATAAAAAAGCATACCATTCAGCTGAATTGTTGGGAGAATTATGTTATTGCATATTTGAATAAGATTATTCTTATCCTGGAAGAGATCTCTACAGCTTGGTCTATGACAAACGTGCTTGAAGAATGATATACACGCCGCAGTCAGCTTGAAAAATGAAAAGGTGAAAATTATCATCATACGCGTTCACAACCAATGGAATTTGCATTTACAGCAATATTCCACACCGAGTCAATAAATATTTTAATAAATGGCTGAGTAAATGCTATAAAACAATTATTGAACTAAACATCAAATTCATTTGAGTATTTGTAGGTAAAATGGGAACAAATTTTAATAATCTCAACCCTTATCTTGGAGTGGTAGGGCAAAAAAGACTTAAAACGATCCTTATTAGCAATAACATTTTTTTAAACGTATTAAACAGCAGTTTCCGAAGATAAAAGATTATGAAACAATCCAAACCAATCGTTTAAGTGATCCTCAAAATACTCTGGCAATTCCTAAAAAAACTAAATCAAAAAGTATGCGAATACCTGATAAGTCAGCAAATAGTATATTTTTAAACAGTATCTTATCATTTTTATTGAAAATATGGTTTGGTCCGCATCACATGGCTGAGAAAGTACAGAGTTGGTCAAATTCTAAAATAATTATGGGAAGAAAATCAAGAACACAACAAATTTAATATTTTAATAATTGAAATAACACAAAAACAGAACAGTTTCAGTAAAGTAACTATTAATTTAAAAATGAAATTATTTTTTGCTAAGTATACCAAACAGAAAAATCGAGGGATTAAATATGGTCATAGAGGATTTTTAAAGCCTCAATAATCACAAATTCCATATTCAAATCTAAAAAGGAAACCTGATATTATCTCAAGTCATATTAAGATAAGCCATGGTTTCAAATCAATATGAAAAATAATGTGTATACCACCCACTGAACTCCTCAGTATTCTGAAAAAATATTTCATTTATATTAAAATATCGATATATAAAAGAATCTGAATTCTTAACTGAAGTTTGTTTGCCTCATACGTTTAAAAAAAAGTAAAAAGAAGGATAAAATCCGTCAACATAATTAAATGTTGCAATATATATCACACGTTATAAATCAAGATTCTACACTAACAAAATAAAAAACATAACCAAATAAGGAAATGCAAAAAAGGTATAATGTTATAATTTAATTCCACGGCCTGTTTCTTAAATAAAAAACCAAATCTATAAAAAATATACAGCAAGATAAGCGAAACAAAGCTATAAAATCTCATATTTCACAAATCACTAAAACGAAAAGCAAATAAGTTATTAACATTGATACTTATATTCGATTCCCTTGTTACACTAGTACATTTGAAAATATAGTTTAACCAATTTTTTCATGTAGAGTAGTAAAATTTCTTCCAAAAAACGGCTTCTCCTTGCAATGTTCGATGCTCAGAACGAGAATGTCAGGTTCGTGTGCTTGTTCATAAAAATTCAAAGGGTCATTAAGTTTAAATGAATGAAATCAATATCCAATAATCTCTGAAAGAATAATGTACTAATAAAAATTTTTTAAGCTACGAATTACTTTATCTAAAGAGCAGCTAAAATACATCATTAAAAGCTCGTACGTGTCTTTAAAAAATAACCTCATCAATTATGTTTTAATTTCTACAAACAAAATAATTGAAGCGGAACACGGATTTATTCGATACCAGAAATAATTCGTTCAAGTAAATTTAAATTTTAGTGTTTAAAAGAAAGAGCATACCAGCCCTGACTCCAAAGAGATGGTTTGCTATTCACCACCACTAAAAAACATATCATATGATAAAATAGATCAAAACACCAAAATATGCTTCATGATAGAAGATCATGTATAGCTATATTTTTCCAAAAAAATTGTTTATACCAATTCTAGCTAAAGTAGACAGCTAAGATAAAAAATACTGGTACAAATCCAATATTTCAACTTTTATGACTAATCAATGAAATAAACGTTTTTAGAACAACCAAAAATTCCCTTACAACTGGTTTAACAAGAAAACCTCATTTAAATAAAAGAAGAACTACATTAAATTGTAATTACCCAAAAAAGAAAACATCCGCGAATCTTTAAATTCTTGGTTGCTTAAATAAGACGTACATGCCCATGAATACTATCCTTATATTCTGATCATAAATTTAGATAAACATCAGCTATTAATTTTCCAGATAGAAATGAATTTATGTAATACAACTTTGTTCATTAGCATGTATAAAATACTATAAAAGTTTAATGCTAATATTGCAATTGTTAAAAGTTAAATTTTTTAAAATATTTTAAACATTTTATATCCTGTAATTTTTTACTCCTGCTTAATAATAGTAGTAGACTAATATTAGCATTTTTCGATTAAGATGTCATGCTATATATTAAAAATTTACTTTTCTTAATTATCACAATATGAGTTTAAGGTTCTAAAATCATAGGTATAACAAATTCATTTATACGAAAAAACTATATATAATTATATATACCAAGAAGAGTTAAAAAATGATAAAACATCCAAGAACAATAGTCTGTGGTTTAATTTTCCCGAAAGAGCTAACAATTCCAAAAATAAATCAAACAATTGATAAAAAAGATTAGGCATTCGTTGAGTAGGTAAATCCAATGATGTAAAGTTTCCATGTTCGAAAGAATATATCACGTATTTTCCAAAAAAATTATTTTATCTTCTTTTGTTTGATAATCCACACGAATAAAGGTATTTGATAGAGATTCCTGGAATAACTTACTACTAAGAATATTTATAATTACACGGCTTTAAAAAATTGCATCTGTTGGTTATACAAGAAATTTTAAACCTCTAGGTACATGCTCAAATTGTTAAGTCGATATGATATCTTAACCTTGCGTGCACTGATTTTTTCAAATTTATATCATATATGGCAATATAAAACAGATTTAACCAATTTTGTTTAAGCATTCCAATTACTGGTAACTACTTCATAGATTAAAATTCCTTTAAATGATACATAAATTTGCGTAATAACAAAGCTTGCCAACAATAAATAAAAGTGATGAGATTTATACTTTATACAATATATTTTAATGATGATTTAATCAAATAACAATATTTTAGTGACAATAAAAAATATTTTCAATTTAGGATTAAAAAAATTATTTTTTATTTTCTGTTGGAATAACTGAAGAAGTCTTAGTACGATTTCAGTTTTGTCTGAGAAATCACAACCTGACAGTGTATCTAGCAGATAAATTCGCTTGAAAATACGAGTAAATCAAATTCCACATAATTGAAGAATTCAGAGCAATAATGGAATTAATAATATCAATCGAAAAAAATAAAAATACTATAGATTAAGGACGTTATTGTTGTGATACTTTAAAATTCAACTAAGCCTTACACTAAGAGCAATGGATCACCGGAAATTACATTATTTGAAATTAATAACAGAGCCATCCAGAAACTAAAATGATGATTAATCATTAATTTTAAAGAAAATAAAAAGTATCCTTATCAACATTTTAAATAAGGATCCTCAAGAACATCTCAAACGATTGAAACCTTTAATTCTTTGAAAAAAAGTTCTACCCTCTAGTTGTGTTATAAAAAAGGGTTCTTAAATTTATATCGCATTGGAATATTGTAAAAATAAAATATTAAAAAAACACTACAATGAGAGAAAATAAAAGACGTATACTGCCCTGATATAAGATATCTCGTATACGTATACTTATACTAGACTCAAAATCAACAAATCGGAACAAATAATGATAAAGGATAATATATTAATTTTTATCAATCGGATAATACCAAATAACTATGGGTCTGCTCTAAAAATAAAACCCTGACTTTAATTACGAAAATTAGAGTTTTTTGCTATCACGGGAAAGCAAGACACCAAAACTAGCTTTGAAACCTAACATAACCAAAAAGATAAATAGTCATTCCAAAATTGTTTTAAATAGCACCAACCTTAAAAAAGTTCGACAGAGGATCTGACAACATGTTGACAACATACTTGATCTCAGACCACAAACTCTCAGATTCAAAATCAAATTCATACCTAAAGACAATAATTCGTGTGAACTAAGATAATAACTTGCTGAATAGCTGCTTAAGGATTACCAAAGATGACTTGATATGATTGACATTACCACTGCCAAGATTTTGAACAATTTTCTAAAAGCTTTATTAATCTCATGTACAGATATTTAAATTACAGGCAATAAATCGGTCCAGGAATCCGGAAAGTCATTCTTTGCAATTATGCATATTATATTAGTCACCTTAACTTAGTGAAGTATGTTAAACAAAACTTGTAATTCGAGCTGTCTGATATTCAAGCTATAAAAATCGAATATTTTGCTCTTAACTAGAAATATAATAGACATAACTGTTCAGCTACTTTTGAATCTCAAATCGTTGTCAATAAAATTATTTTCGGAATCCTATTTTTTGTCAAACCCTGAATAGCACAGATATACAACTGTCCAGAACTTTTCAATAAAATTCTTCAGAGTAATAATTGCCGCAAGCTTTGTCTCCAATTCAATACTCCCATCACAAATAATATTGAAAAAAGACGGGATATAGTCCCTATTATTCGAAAGAGATTTCAACCCGCTTTCAGCTAGACAAAGAATAAAAATAATTAAAAAGCCTATAAACCCATCTTTATCTGCCTTTCATTACTACTACAAGTGCTTCTCAGAAGACTCACCAACTCATTTGTAATCTGTGTTACAGCAGACGCCATCCCCGAATCGGAACTTCTTCCACGCTTCGTGCCGGAAGTGCACGGGAGCGGTGTTAATAAGTACAGTACCTAAGTTACGAATTTTTGACCTATGTGTTCGTTTATGTAGTTCCTATTTTATATGATTATGTTAAATTGTGTTTAAATCAAATCTTACGACAGGGGGTGGTATAGCGTTTATTTGGTTCATCCCCAGCCAGTTCATATAATGTGTATGTGTGCGGCCTGGGGATGTGTTGGAGTTTGTTAAATTGAAGAATTATATTTAACGATTGCATCTTCAATATTATCACTTGTATTTATTAAAAATATTTTATTTCGTTTTTTCAATTATAATGCTGTTTAACTATGCTTGGATACGTTGTCCATAACCTAAGATACCGTGGCCAATATATTTATGAATTTTTGTAAAATGTGTTTCAGAAAATATTAAATTAGTGTTTTTAAGTAATACTTATATGATATATCCAACTTACCCGACAAAGTTTATACATTTATTTAGCGGGCAAGCTGAAAAATGTTCAAAATTCATACTTGTGTGATGCCTTTTTAATTTTAAATCAAAAAGTCTTCATAAGATCGTTTAATTATACAGTCATTTCCCGCTAAATCGTTATCGTGACATACCATTTCATAATTTTCAAAGGAGGAGCCTAAAATAATCTTTTATATCTTGTCGTCATAGCACTAACAAACAAGCATGTAAATATATATCCAAAGTAAGATTAAATAATGCTAACATCTTTCATTTTCTTACGGATTGATTTTCAAAAAGTTTAAAATTTATTTGGAAGCATTAATTAGTAACGACTTTTGTATTTAATTTTTCCAATACTTCAGATTCACAAAATGAATAACTCAAATTACAAAATTCTCTCAGTTGCATAAAGTTAAATATAAAAGTAGATTTTTCAAAAAATAGTGATATATGAATGATTCAATATAATTTATTAAAACCTAAAAATCAAATCTACTTAAAAATATCTTTAGATTAACTAAAGCATTATTATCCGAATGAATAACAAAAAATGCTCTGGTATTTTTTTAAGCGATCTCCGAATTTATAGAAAAATAATTAACATCCGTTACTTCCTAGAAACTGATGCATTTTAAAAAAGAAATTGGCGGCAACTTATTCAAAAAGTATAGGATAAAATTTAACTAAAAACGGTTATCTATCCCTGAGTCCTCTCCCCCTGGACTATTATCTTCTGGTGTACTACGATAATACCAAAAATTTAGATAATCCTGGTTTAACTGAATTTGTGAAGGATTTGTAAGAGTAAAGGGAACTCTGAAATTAAGTTCACTCATTTAACGATGACTTAAATTTTCTTTTTTTGGTTCAGTTCGCTTTTAACCGAAGCTATTCCTCAAGAATTTAGTTTTAAAGTTTATTTGACAAGATCTGAATATCCCAATACTTCTATGCGATCAAAATTAATAGCATTCCTTCTAACAGATAAATAAGTATAAATACGCCAACTGCTCTGTCTTATAATAATAATACTGTAACAAAAGAGCTCCGGAGCCGGAATTGGACCCGCGACCTCTGTCCAGCTTAGCAGGCGCGTTACCCACTAACCCTTTCATCGGACGCTATAACATTATTTCTATATTTCCTTTTGTTATTCTCATTACAAATATACCGCCCTAACCTACGACTATTGCCGTTTATATACACCTGCCGACAGTTGCCTAGGTCCCTTTAGATAGGTTCTGACGCCATCCGACGAGCCGGATAGAGGCGGTGTCAGTGACCCAAAATTGCTGTCCCCGATATAAGGCTAAAAATTATTCCTCGTTTTTATTTTTTCTTCCTGTTCTGATGCTCCAAGTCATACATTTTGCAAAATTTTTTAAGATTTAATTGAAAAAATTTTGGATAAGTCAGAGGGTAATCTTTATATGTTTTTTCTGCTTTTAAAAAATTTTAAAATCTTCAAAAATATAGGATCTGATCCCTTTTTTATCCCTAAGATTCTAATTTTTTAATGATGAAAAATTCTATTAGAATAATTAAAACAAATTATTAAAATAAAAACTACAAATTGATTTATAACTCTCTAAAATTTCTATAAAATCAAATTATGACAATACAGTCCCGAAAAAGATTGTCTTGACATAAATTTTTAAGTGAAAGACAGAGGTTTTATACCTCTATAGTAAACAATCTTTGGTTAATCGAAATAATTTCTCGATAGAATATTTAATAAATTTAAAAAAAAATTATTAATAACATTTATGGTATATGAACAAAAAATATCTATGATGAATATTTTACGTTGGGTCGTTGCTATAATTTCTGCATTTTTGTTGATATTAGATATTTTTGCATACTGAAAGTATATTAGGTATATATTTTTATTATCTATGTGTAATTTTGATTTAAGTAGATAAATCATAAATAGTTGATGAATCTAAACTGTTTCCTAATCCGTTCAAGGTTTATACATGTAATCTATCAACGCAAGGCAGGAGAAAGATTAAAATTAATGACAGCGCTTAAGTATTTGATGAATTCTAAAATAAATAAAGTAGTGTGAAACCTTAATTTCCTTAAAAAAACATAACATACATAATTTTTCACTTGTGTCTTAAATTTTCGATTAATTGAAAAAATTATTACCTTTTGTTGTTTTTGTTTAGAAATTTAAAAATTATTAAAAAATTATCTGGATTGCAAGATTATACGCTAAATATACATATTTGACCGAGGGTATAAACAAATCAGGTGCTCGTTCACTGCACATGAAATCGTTTTAAGTGTAACTTTACTAATTCGGGGACACATTTGGTCTGTCAACATGCAAATTTGTAGTTTGGTTTCAATAAACGTACTAGCTAGACCAATACCCCGGGTATGGTTGCATAAATACACTTATGTGACTGATACATTATTTTGCCAAAATCCTGACATTACTTAAAACAGATTAATAATAAGTTTTCATTTTCAACAAAAAAAAATTTTAAAAAATACATTATATCTAAACTTATCCATATCTTTATAAACTTCCGTGCACGAACCAGATATAAATCACGTATTGCCCAAACTGTTCTGAATATATGTCCCCAGAAAAAATAGACTAATCATTATTTAACTTCCTAAAACCAAGAGTCAATAATTTATTGAAATTACATAAATCAAGAATATAAAAATTCAGTAAAATCCTTAGCTTCCGTATTATATGAAATAACGTTGTGTGAAGTTTTAAATATGAAACTAACAAAGAACTATATTAGTTTAAATAACCTATTTTATCAAACTAAAAATAAAATCAGAGCATTTGGTGAAAGACTCTAATATACCTGCCCGAAAATAAAAACTATTTGATGTATAAACCCCAATGGATACACGTTAGCCGTTTGTAATATGAATGATTTAATATATAATTAAAAATCAAAATTTGATGTTTTAAGAAAATTAAAATAGCCTTATAAGAAAAATACAATCCAGTAGAGCTATTAGTCCAACGTTTTACTAACGAAATTTTTTAAGTACAACATAAATCTTATTCCTAAACACAGGTTGATCACACCCCCTTGTCTTTTGTTTTAAGATTGATAGGATAGATTTCAAAATCGGCATTTATTATAGAAATATGGTAGAAGTTATCACAATAAAAATTCTATGGCAATATAACACAATAAAAAAATACGAGTTAATCGTCGATAATCATAACTTACATATGAATTTACTGTATTGCACAACAAAGAAAATTTTCCTCACTTTAAGCTATCGTATTTTAGCATTCATAGACAGCATCTTATGTGAGAAAACTACTACAATGATGAATAATTAAATATTTCACACGATATAATATTATTTATTTTTTAGATCTGGTTTCTTATTCCTTGATCCATCTATTATATTAATCAAATAATGATCAAACTATTAAAGGAACGTAAATGAAATGCTATAAAATTATTATTTGATAGGTTTCCGAATTAAAGATATCTAAGCTAAATAACTACGAACATCAAAGATTTTACTTAATCTATATCTAAAGATGTCTGAGGTGCATATTTTACGTGATTATAAATAGATTTTTTAAAAAATTTATTAAGATAATAAGTTCACAAATTCAAAGAAATATTCAACAAAATAAAGCTAGGAATTAAGTTCTTATTTTTGATTTTAGAAAATTTAATTCTTTGTTTGTCACTCAATAACTATTTCTCATGTGAGTAAGGTCAATGCCCGTTGAAATATCTTTTGATATTTTATCAAAAGGCAAAGGTATCCAAATTACAGAAAAAGGAAAGCATAAATGCATAAACCATAGTGGGTTCCCTTTTTAACAAGGGTAGCCCCACTGCCAAACATTAACTACCTTAACAGAAAATTACTTTTATTCTGGAAAATTTCAACTTAATTCTAACATGTACTGTTTTAGAACTGATACGATTACTTAAAAATTCTATTTTTTTTACTTTTAATTAATAAAAAAACCCTTTAGTCAAGAAATGAAGAATATATTATAAATAGGCACTAATCTCATTAGTGTAGAAATTTATATTCGAGTAAGAAAACGATAGAAACAGTTCATCGGTCATTAGTCCATTGTTCAAGGGAATGATTGACCTCCAAATTGAATGAGTTAGCCCATCTGTTAAACAAAATTTTCAAATTTCACACAATGTTCAATAGAAAATATTTATCCATTTTTCATATTTTATCTTTATAAATTTTCTTGTTTCGATTGATGAATTTGTCTAGGTTTGCATAAGTATAGTATAATGATACGGATATTAAAAAGTTCTGTAGCCTTTATTTTTAACTATTTAAATCAGGACTAACATTTAATTTTAAATTTGGTTTATCTTTCTCAATTATAAGATTTCTGATGGCAAAAAATGCATTATTTGTCATAACTTGACTTTACTTGACTACCATCACATGATACCTCCTGCTTAGTAAGCAAACTTATAGAATATAATTTTTTGTAACATATTGTCGTAACCTCTCAAACGCTATCGGAAGCGAAATAGTTTCGTGACATTTTTCACGCAAGTAGTCGTAGACTAATTTATTATTTTATGGACTCCTATAATAAAGACTCCGGTCATTATGAGTTCGTACCACCTGTTTGGTGATTCTCCAAAGTAAACTACTACCTTAGCTCATCTGAGGTTATTGATACGGTATCATCATTTTCATTATATATCTTTCCCATTTACAAGTTATGATGGTTTTCGGTTTGATTTACTTTTTTCTGCTAACGGTTCTGTATTAAAAACAAGTTGCAGTGCAACTGTAGGTATTCATGCCTGATCATTTTCTGCAACGTGTAGATTTATAGTGTCGCTAAATATAAATTTTGAAATGACAATTGGTTGTGATATAATCTCTGACATTTTTTTAATAATAGATATAGCCTCTTCCAATGTCTTTCCTAAGAAATCTCAGCATGTTAAGTGTATAAAATTTAACTTATGATATTATGGTGCATATGCGCCACGGGGAGAAAAAAACGATTAAACCGCACGGTGGAGTAGACTATTACTATCTGACCACGTTCAAATAGTTTATTTTCTTATTAATATACATTCAAATATGAATCGGAGTGCCGTTCCAGATAAATTGCGTCCCATAACACACGCAGGGGATGCAGAGGGCAGGCAAGCGAACGCGGGGACTAAATTCCTGTTAACTTGCCACTCCCTCGGTTTCAAATACCCCAGAGGGTACTTCAGATATATATCCAAAACTTGAAGTAAGCGAAAATCAAGGCATTTTAGATCGTCCTTATCAACTTTTGTCTTGCTTTGTTAAGAACACATACGACATTGGTCTGTGCCACCAGTATCAATGCAATATCTAAAAGAGGGTTATCCTTCCTATATCCTATAACCATACCGAAATCTGGAAATGAAATAAAAATTCAATTTACCGAGATGTCTAAAAATAATATAATCCGACCTTCTAACAACCCAGGCGCTCTCCAATTCTGCTAGCTAAAAAAAGGTCGGTTCTTACAGATTTTATCTGGTTATAGATAATTGAATGGCTTTAATAAAAGAAATCGACATCAATTACTAAACATCGAAGATTTATTAAATAAACATGAAAATTTGTTCTATTCTACTCTAATATTTCTTCAACCAGGCTAATGGCAGAACGAATTAGACGAGAAAAATAGGGAAATAACGTCATACGGTCCGGTAACAGGAACTGGATTTTTCAAATTTATCGCCTTGCCATTTTGAGTAAGTAACATATCAGAAACCTATCAAAGCCTAATGTGTAGGATCCTGAAAATCTAAGATGTTGCGTGGTCTATATGGATGACAACGTCATGTTTTCTAAAACATTTGATCAAACTATTAAAGACCTTGGAACTTTACTACACCGGCTAGCAAGTTCTTGCTGGAAGCTAAAACCTAAGTATAAATTTACTCCTAACCTATTTAATTTTCTGGGTTTTATAATTTCAATCGAAGGGATTCAGTTTAAACTAGAAAAAATCTCTGAATCGTCCAATTAGGTTTACAAAAAAAATTTTCCGAACCAAGTTCTTTTCTAGGTTTGGTAATTTATTACAATAAGTTCATAAGGAATCCTGCGGGGATAGCTTAATCATTATATCATCTGCTTAAAAATAATTCAAGTTTTTTATGAGTAGCAGAATGCTAAATATCCTTTCAGAACATACAAAAATCGTTCCGTAAATATTAGGTTTGCGACAACCTGATTTTTCTAAATCATTTATTTTACAATGTAAGGCGTCAATTATGCAAAAGTACATTATTGATTCAAAAATGTCTTGATGGTCTTCTCGAGGTGATTTGATTTTCTAGTAAGTTATTAAACATAAGTCAAACAAAGTACGCAACGGTCGATAAGGAACGCTTGGCATTAATAAGTGGAGTTCAAAAATGTAGAGAGCATTTATATGGGTCCAAATTTGACCTAAGCATTGACCACAACCCTTTTGTTAAATTAAAAAAGATCCATACGGACAAAGAACAACCGGGACCGTGGTGCTTGAACAATGTGATTATTCCATAAAATAGATTAAAGGTAAGTTTAAACTTTCCATTGAAGTCCCTCCGGAATTCAAATCGTGGTATCGGAAAAATTAATAGAAGAAATAATTTATCAATGTCATGTTTTCTCATTGAGGCACTTTGGAGTCAATAAAACGATAGAGGTCATTAGAGAAAGGTATTATTGACCAAATCCCTCATCCAATGTAACTAAATTTTTTTACAATTGTGAGAAGCGTCATAAGCATAAATGTAAAAATTTTAGGTGAAAGGAAGAATTATCCCACCATTAGGGTACTTTCAACGATTGGATTGTGAGGGAGACTTAATGGGTCCACTCGCAATAACAAAAAACGGAAACAGGCTTATCTTAGTTTGCATCCTTCATTTTTTGTATTGGATTGTAGTGAAACCTACTAGAGATCAAACTGTCGAAGTTGTAGCAAAATGCATATTCAAGAATATCATATGCCATTATGGAGTTCACGAAAAATATACTTTCAGATGAAGTTACTGCATTTGAATCCCAATTGTTTCAAGATTTTTTCAGATATATAGGTACTAATAAACTGCTGTATACCGAGTACCATCCTCCAACTAATGGCCCAGTTGAAGGACAAACAAAACAATCAAATAACTTCTTAGAATTGAAATAAAGGAAAATAAATTTGACGATGGACAAAAAGCTTGGATGAATTATATTCGCAGTATGATCTTCTACCCGCAACTCAACGTGGTTTGCATTATAACACTAATATATCGAAAAAATCTGACACTTCCAGAAACTGACCCACCCTTAAAGAATTATCATGTCTACGTTCAAGACTTAAACAATACACGATACTCTATGCTAGCGATAGTAATAAAAATAGTCAAAAAAAATGGACAGATGTTACGACAAAAGCAAGAACTACACGATAATATTTTTTTCCAGAATTTGAATAATATTCTACAGGTCCCTTTTAAATTATTAAATAAGCATCCAGTATATGAAATACAAGAATTATACAATTCCAAAGGTAACAAGAACGATTCATCATAAATTGCTGTACAAATGCTCGAACGCAATAACTGACCTGTTTCAGAGAAAAAATTTTTACCATGACTGAAGGAAGTCGTAAGGAAAACCTAGAGGAAACACCCTTAAAAGGATCAAGTAGAATTAGAAAACCACCTGAGCATCGGAAGGATTATGTGTCAAAATTTTAAAGGGGGATGTAGTGTTACATATTCGTAGATAGACGTAGAGATTTGGAGGACTATGCTTCACTGTATTATCCAATCTTCTCCAGAATGTTCATAATCTATGTTTTTAACTAATTACTTATTATATTAGTAGAATGATAGGTTTATTGTCCATCGACACATTCCAAAGAATAATCTAATATTTTTTATGATCTGAGGAATCACGAAAATTAACAGCTAAAGTGCAACAGGCTGAAAATACTTCTTGGGAAAATTTTTGATTCATTAAAAAGGTACCGTAGGCTGCCTAATACTGTTGCCGTATGTATTGAAATGAACCTGAATACAGTTATCCTAAGTTCAGGGAAACCTGGTTTTAAATAATAATATAACATTGTAAAAATTTGGAAAAACCTATTATTCTTGTATGATGGTTCCAAGCTTTCGAATAAAGTCTTTCATGGAAACCAATCATGTTATAGGGAGGGAAAACAGTAAATGTAAGAACACAGATTTACCGCCGCCCGCAATTATAGCAGGATTAAATAATTAACAGATAATCGTGATTGAATATACACTATATAATGTATTTTAATTTACTAAGTTTTTGCGTATCTTTCGAAATATTTTCACGTAAGATTATTAAAAAAATTAAAATTTGAATTTTTTTATACTTATAATGAAGAACATCTTAAATGAGTGTAAGTTTTTTGGATAGGTAGCGTAATACTGGGTAAATGTGTAATTCTCGAAATTTGGTTACGAATTACTTATACTTCCTGGAAAGTTTAACAGGGATTTACAGCCTGAGGTTCTTGAAACCGATTAAATAAAAAATATATACGTACAATATTCCTCGAAAATAATTAAGGCAAATTCTTGCCATTAAATTCTTCGAGATACAAGATTGTATTTAATTATTAGGTGGACATGAGGCCAATATATCATTATAAAAAAGGATTTGGATGTTTGGTTAATAATAAACATAAAACAAAAATATGTAAATCTCTACTCTTATGTGATCAGGATTGGATTGATTTAAAATAGCACAGTAGAAATAAAATTTTTCCGATTATTACTTCATTTTAAACATTAAGAATCTCAAATACTTTGAAACTACGATAATTTAAGCTTCAGTTTATGGGAATTAAAAATTTCATCCAGGATTTAAACATGAAATTTGGACATCATTTATTATCTGGGTTATAAAATTCCGAACAGAAATTTTAAACAATAAAACTTGTTATCAATATAATATTAATATATCATTAGATAGAGAAAATAATCTGTCTTTACTCCAATTGGTGCTTTTTACCCTTTTAAAATCTCTAAAAAGACTTAATATATGTATTAATTAAAAAAAATTTGTAAATATTTTAATTAGATTGATATTATCAGGTGATTGTACCTCAAAACTTCTAAAATTTACGTTATCACGTAATTGAATATAGGTAATAATCGTTGAATCACATAAATTTTTAATCGATTGATCTAATTTAGGCATAAAAACAGCCTTTCGAATGCCAAATATTTCAAAATCAATCAAAAATAATGCACAAAAATATGCTCAGCTAGAAAAGGGTCAATATGAATGAACAGTTTAACGTAAGATAAAAAATTTTATTCCATGATTTCTGATAATTTAAAAAGAAGCAAAGATCTGGTTATAAAAGTTAATTGTGATACAATAACGACTACAAATTTTTAGGAGGGTTTTTGTTATTAAAGCAATATATTACATTTGAAGTCTTGAAGTATTAATATGAATA
>LDMZ01062183.1:0-16941 GCA_001455285.1 Sphaeromyxa zaharoni
GATTGAGTGATCCCTCAGGTATGCCTCGAGAAAAGACATGGTAAAAAAAAGACAGAATTTTTTAACTACCAATAAAAAAATTAATTAGATGATTTTTTTATTAATTAGGGAACTGGGTTCCACGGGCACTCCTCTTTTCGATAAGGGTCGGTCACGACAATACATATTCATTAAGAAAATTTTTTTTTCATGCTTCCAGCCGTAATAACGACATTATTTTACGTTCATTAATATATTTATTTTTTTAAATCATAAATATAATTTTTAATTAATTTATTATAAAATCCAGTATATGTTTTTGACATTTTTAGATTAGGTTATCAGTAGGACTAGAAGATCCGGATGATCTAATATCAGACCTTGAACAAGCATTACAGGGATCACAAGAAATATAAAATTAGTATCTAACTAAAGACAAGAATAATCCCTAATAAAATATTGTTGCAGTGACTTATAAAGTTTACATTCCTATATGAAATCGACAAACAGGACAAGTACTATGCTAAAAATGTTTTTATAAAAATAAAAAACACATTACCAGACCTAACCAATTTTCAATACAATGGGAATGAAAAATATGTTCACAAGGTAGGCGTGTAACTTCAGTTCCTGTTTCAAAATTGTCAATACATATTGGGCACATATGATGAACATCTGTTTAATATTAAGAAAAAATATCAGTAACACCGATTATATCCTTGGTTAGCTTAATTTTTTGGAGTGAATCTATGGCTTCTTTACTAGCCGGTGGAACCGATCCACTTTGGTTCGAGCCGAAAAACTAACATAACAATATAATACTCTTAAAAACTTGAATAAATAAATCATCAACTGCTAAGTCACTTCTAGACAAAATTCCTTGAAAAACTCGCATCATATCAACACTGATGAACTTTCATATAACATCAAAACAATTAAAACATTCTATCCGATTGCATAGGTGAGTTCCCGGTAATAAATGGTTGTTGTTCTCCACGATTTGCAAATCCATCTACCAGTATTTATTTTAAATAAGAGAACTGTTGGAGTAAAGTATTAACAGTTCAAATTTAAATAAAAAAATAATTTTTGGTTTAAAATGAAACTCCTTTTCATATACCTCACAGATATTACTAAAATATAAGACCTCAAGGGCAAAATTTTTAAGGTTTACTTTTTATAAAAAATCTTATAACTCCTGTAGCTCTTCATTACTTATGACGATCCAATATTTAAAAAGGAAATGTACTCAATAACACATTATATTAAATATATTGTTTGTAATTTATATCAAATAAAATAATGATTTTTCAAGGTTAATCTATAAGAAAGATACTAGTATTGTTCCATGTTTTTAAATATTGAAATTAACAAGTAATATAACTTAACTAGAAAATTGCAAGATGTCGATGTAAATGTATTAATTATCGACAAAATGAATATATTAGATTGGTGTGTTTCAAACACATTTACAAAGCTTTAACACAAAATTTGAAGGTAATATAAGTTCACATAGCAACAAAATTAACAGAGAACTAATGTTAATATATATTCCCATGCATGTAGTTGTTGCATTTTGCAAAAGTTTCCTGTCAATGAAAATGGGTAAAACTAAACCATTGTTACGGGTTTTATGACAGCTGATCATTCGTAACTTATCAGTACACATTAGTCAAATGATTTTGAAAAACATTTGAAAAATTACTAAAACCATGTAAGGAATTTAGAATCATCTTATTTATATTGGGAACTTTCTCTTTCGTGTAAAAAACTTATTGTGATCCAATTTACAAACAACTTTCTTAATACTTACTCGATTTAACAATTAAAATAGTAAATATTGATACCAATTAAAATTGTAAGTAACCTAATTTCGGAGCCCATCATATAATAAGGACCAAAATTACTTTTATCAAATTGTTATCTATACTACAGTGTTTGAGTCGTTAGAATGAATATCATACTGAAATGAGTTAAAAACATATATTATGTTTGAAAATTACGAGCTACCTAAATTAAACACCTTTTTAAATACATGCTGCCAGTAACAACAAAAAAGATTTGCCAAGCTTCAGCTAAATATCCTTGATAAAAATAAACTAAGAGGCGTAACAGTATTTATAATACTTGATAGCAATAAAGACCCTATTATGGCAAAATACCTGTTGTTTTTTAAAAAGATACCACGACAAAAGAAACCTCTAAAAATGTTATGAAGCTAATTTCTTAGACGTTTTCTGGCTATGTTATATACTCACACTTTCTACAATGATTAGAAGTTTAGTGTTAACAAATTATAAAAGAAATACTTTAGTACTAGGCTAAATTTTCAGAGTGCAAAATGGTATTTAAGGAAATGTTGGTTTATCCAAACCTATCCTATTCATGAACCTGGAGTTAACCTAACTTTATTGATCATGACTACAATAAGAAAAAATCAAGTCAAAATACTTTAAAATGTATACCATATCCCTGGAAATGTCTCAAAATAGCATACTACATAAAACCAAGTTATACCTGAAACCCATTTTGTTTTAGAGGTTTTTACTGAGAAAAATTACATCCCAACGATGGAAATCAACACACAATACAAAAAACTTAAATTTCATGCCAGAAGTATACGCCATCAAGCAATTAAAGAACGTTGAAGAAAAACTCAACCATATACAAAAAAATAAAAATAAATTCAGATTAATAATGAGAAATTGCATCCTTTAGGGGGGCGTTAAAAATACAAAAATTATATGTATAAGATAGCCATTAAATTAGAAATAAATACATTATCACCACGGAAAAAAATTTTCATAGCTGAAAATCTTATATTTGGAAACTCTAACGCAAATCATATTCCACAAAGACAATTCTTTTTTCTATATGACTTTTTTACGTCATTTATTTTTTGCATCAATATTCTAAAAAATTAATGATCTCATTCGTGTTGACTTTATTATAACTCCCCCATCCACATATACATGCAAATCTCATATAGACGTCATATTAATAACTAGAATATTCTGCATTTGGCATTCACATTGTAGTAGCATTCGAAAAACTCATTCAAAACAAAGCAGAAAAAATCAGTAAATATTTAAAATATAAACAAATAAAAACAGCCTTAGCAAAAGGTAATGTATTGCAAATGTAAGCCTAAAAAATAAGTAAAACTAGCAAAAAAAGTTGATTATTATGAGAACAAAATATGCCAGAAAATTTATAACTTGATTCATAACAAACAAAATATGTTTAGCGCCAATCTATACAGAACAAGTTCTCAAATTAGTGTGCTAAAAAATGAAAATAAAATAAACTATCACAAATACAAAAGATATTTTTTGTTTTATCAATATTAAAAACTTTATAATATAATTCTGAATATGTGCAAGAAAGGTTTATTGTTCAATTATATAGTTTTGAAAAATTCAAAACTTCCTAAAAAACAATAATATTTATTAAAAAAATAGAATATAAACAGAAAGAACGATTTCAATACAATATGTAAACTACCATTCAATAATTGAATAAAATACATAAACAGAAAATCTGAACATCATTATTCAAGCCTAGAAAATATTTTAACGCGCACTAGAATAAAATATTGACGAGTGTGTAAAAGTCATAATAATATAGTACCACCAACAACAAAACAACAGACTTTTATAATTTAAATTCAGTTCGGTTACGTGGTAATAAAATGAATAGTTTTAAAGCAATGAAAGAAAGCTCAATATAATATAAGAACAATGGTGCTGAAAATTTTATATAATTATACAACATAAAATGTTACAAAATAATATTTGTGTAAAATTATTTTAATTAAAATTAACTCTAGCGGAAAAAAAATTCCAGATGATAATTTAAGTAGTATTTTCGTTTTTCGACTGTCTATCAATCACTTTTAACATACAAAAGAATTATAATAAAGTAATTAATACAATCCAGGTTTTGAACAGCTTTTAAAAAATTAAAATGGCACTATACTGTTAAAAAATGCATATTGTTGAGACTGGTTTATTCCCGGTCACTTTTACTTAATTTGGAAAAATTCATAATCATTCATATTTCAAAACTCTCCTAAATCCAATATGCAAGGACATTATCCCTGTCATACTAACCTGATCTTCTACCATATTTTCTCATGGTGCAGGGTGTAGTAATATTTCAATATCAAAAACTAAAAACATATTTGAGCTTTTACAAATTAGGTGTTGCATTCACTATTTTCAATGTCATTAATATTTGAAAATATTTTCTATCAACAAGATCTACGGACTTGAACTATTCGCTTTATTCTTTAAAGATGATTTTTGAGAGGAGTCCCATAATTTGATCGCATTTTTTTTAAAAAAAATTTTATAAAATCATAGCACTTTCATGTCATTAGTGAACAGAATAGAATCAATTGGTTTTGTTTTAATTATCTTCAGGTACATATAAATTTTCACATGTTTCATTTTCTTAGAATTGCTCACCTTTGTCAAACTTGGTCTTGGGTTGGTAACATTAACACCTGTGAATTCAATAAATTTTAGTACTTCATCTTTTGAAAAATTATTCATCACTAATATAATCATCCTCTCATCGTTATCACATTAGTTGTTAAATGAAAACAAGAAAAAACTTAATCAAACTTCAGGCAAGTCATGATCAACAAGGATAGGATAGACCATCAGCTTATGGTGCATAAAAACTTAAAATATACTTGATATTTAGCGTTTCATAAAAGAAAATTAGATTGTGTCCCATTGTAAATACATCAAGGTAAAACGAAAAACACTTATTTGAATCCCTTACATTTGAACTAAATTCTGACTCGTAGGTATTTATACGGAATAATTTTATTTGACGTCCAAATGTTTCCGTAAACAACCTTCCAAGCTTATTGTAGTTTCTTTTCAATCAGATATCCAATTTGCTAATTCCTGAACAAGGAATAATCGATCTCGTTTAAAAAAATCACACCTTTATTAAATTATGAAAGAAATTGGCACCCTCATTTGAATCATTTAAGTAAAATTGTCAAAATACGATAATGCAAGATACTCCTTTTATTGAAGACAATTTACGACAATACCTTTCCAGTTTTTAAATATATAACTTTTGAAATAGGGATTAATTTCAGTTTCAAATTTTAGGCCAAAATAATCAGTTTTACTTTAAAATGACAACACTCGGCTTATTTCCACATACGTAACGATAATAAAATCGCAGGGATAAGCTAACCAATCCAGGTTTTTAGTTCGCATTCGAACCGAACCCTAATTCCATATAATACATATGAGCTATCACAAAATATCCTACAATATAAAATTTACCATAATGGAACATATTCCCATTATGGTTGTTGCTGAACCTCTATTACATTAATATGGTTTATATACTCTATTCAAATGGATCCATAGCATCTGTTGACTATAATAGACTTATCGGTATAATGATTATGGTAAGATCGATCATATAAGTTATTTTTTATCAAGGGATGATATTATTCTAATGTTGTAGGCCTCAAGTTCAGGACACAAGGATCGTTATTTAAAGTAAATACACCAAAATTATATTTTGAGGAAAAAAAAATCATTTCGATCGTAATGCTAATAAAATGAAAGAACGTTTTATTGAACGGAAGAATTACACCACGAATTATCAATAAAAAGAAATTTTACATCATGAAGAAACGTATTGAAGATTGATTTTCCCCATAATCAACACAAAGAAAGGGTATAATATGGTACAAATTTTTTAAAGAAAAACTTTAGAATCCTATTAATAAATATAATAAACAGTTCATTGGGTTAATTACTAAAAAAGTTAAAACTAAATAATATTTTAAATAAAGGTCACAAATTATTCAAAATAGGCATAAAAAATATATCACTGAAGTATAATATTATATATTCCACCGATTGATGAATAATTATTCGAAGAGGGACCTAATATAAAAATATTCTCACCAAGGACAGTGGATGTAAAGAGGGAAAACCTTGTCAATTAGTAAAAATTAGATATTTACATTTCTTATTTTAAAAAGTATCAATGGACATTAAGAATATTCTCGACAAATCCCATGCATTTTTATCATGAGTTTTCTTGTTTATGACGATGTATTTACAAAGTCAAATGCGTCTTTTTGTTAAAAAATAAATTTCTTGAGCCATAAAAAATACTATTTACAAAAACTAGAAATGCCTTAGTTTTTTTATTTGTAATTTCAAAACTCATAATTTAGTTAAAACCTTTCAGCATAAATAATCATACATCATATCAAAAGAGAAATCCTTAAATTAAGGTGTTAGTGCCCCCGCCAAAAGTTCCTCCACACTTACGTAAAATTCAGTGACAAAATTAATATAAAACAACAAATAGGTTTGAGGCCTTATGTATTTCTTTTAACCCAAGTAAAATTTTTAATAAAAACAAGAAGATAAGATCAAAATTCATTATGACACAAGATTTAATAACCAAATGGTTAAGCACTTATATTGATTTTGATTATTTATTTTTCCGGTTTCTTCGATGAATCTTCCGTGAATATAACTAAGAGCTTTCATCTACCTGTCCTTAAATTCATGAATATAACAGACAGGATTATTGTAAAATAATCAAATATATATATACGAACTGAAGCCGCATAAACAAAAAAGGGAAGCCTTATCAACTGATAAAGCGAATCGTACACTCGGACAATAAAATTTGAACTTGTTAAAATAGATTTAAAACAGTTAACTGTCATTGCAAGCAAGGAAACACGTGTAAAACAATATATGAAACTTCAGATCCATCCCCGCTATCATATCATAGAAACCGACCTTAATAAACATCCATTCAAAGATATATCCACGAAAATCACCGATAATTTACATTGTCGTTGTTATCGTTATTACTATAATTAAATATAAGTAACACGAAAAACACTCACCCAAGTCCAAGAAATTGCATAATCTGTATCCAAATATCCGAGCAATGTTTTATTTGAATTTTGTAACTGCTAAACGCAAAAAATATTCGATTATCAATATCACTAATCGGAAACGGGAACTGAATATTCAAAGACCTTCCAAATAATTTAAATTTAGTATACATTTTAGTTTTGTTATATCTACATAATAAAATAAAAATAATATTCCTGATGTCTTTTGATATCAGGCCCCAAGAAACGCCACAGCCTAATATCCAAACAGCTTAAATAATATAAACTTTGGGTTCGCAACCGAATCAAATTATGATTAAAGATTAAAACGCAATAAGCGGTGCCGTTAAGATAATAAAACCAGTTTAACCTAACATCGACAACCACTTTTAAATGAACTTCGTTACAACTATAGCGACAATAATAAATAAAATCCATACCTATAATAAAGCCATTAATTACATCTCTGACCCTATTAAATGCCCTTCCATCGCGTAAATCCACCGTCTCAGTACCCCTCCCTAAAAAACGGTTTCAAACACTTTCAATAAAGGAAGAACCATCTCGGATATCAAAATCATATGGCAACGTATCATCGTAATAATCTTCGTGTTCCTGAAAACAGAGTAAAGAAATTAAGGCAAATATTGTGTAGGAAGGATCCACATACCGGAACATCTGATTCATTTGAATCGTCACTTTCACTACCAACGCTTACAATGAAACAACAAATAAAAAACGATGAAGGCAAGCTAACAATCGAATCTGGATCAAATACCAGCTCAATAAAACCTTCATGGCACCTAAGACAGGCATGTGTCTTAATAGCGATAACCATAGGGATCAAAATTAAAAAGTACTTCAGGATCCACCTCAACATATTCACCACATTTATAACAATAATAATTATGAGTGAAGGCGTTCCCATCCCTATCACCATTATTGCCGTCCCCCATCCTACCAAACTCCAGGAAAAAAAACACTTCTAAGGCTAACGCATGCGATTTTTCATGTTTATACTTTGGTCAAAAATCAACAATGGCTTCAAAACTACCCTTCCGGGACCTCTGTTTACGAGACTAGCAGGCCGGTATAATTTTCTGAGACTTAGAACACAAAGAGGAATTGTTTATTATCAAACCGTCATATGGATTATTTCTGTTAATTGTTAATGGTGATAATGGGTTATTTATCTATATGGGATCTATTCAAATTTAATTAAATCGTGCCAATGCACGCATGGAACAAGCCGAATTGTGATAATCCTTTGTCTTCCTTATCAAGCACTCCTAATTAGGCCAGTGGTTTCAATATGCTGTAATTTAGTGATGTGATAAGTAGATCATCTGATCCATATATTCCACAGTAATTTGCATATATGTATCTGCGTATGTCCTAGAAAATCGTTTCATCGTTACAATAATTCGTTTTGATTGTTTAGCACTTATAAGTATAAGAAAATATCGTGATAACTTGTTGCTGAAGACGATTTATCTATAGACAGCTATATCAAAAATATTTTTCCGTTATTTGGTTTCAACAAGTTTAATAAAAAATTGAAATAGGTCGTGAATAACAGTCATAGAGATGAACGCTCCAGACATATAGCATATATTCGATTTTTGTTTAACAGGCTTAGTAAAAATGGCCATGGTCTTGTGTAAAATTTAATATAACAAAATATATGTAATTTTTGGCTTTGATACCTTCTTTACAAACTGTAAGGGCTTATAATAAATTTAATCAAACCGAGTTTTATATTTTGAGTATTACTTATAACAGAATCAATGTCTATTTATTGTTAATAGAAGGGCATAAGTAAAATCTTAATGAAACATGAAAGTTCTTTCAAACTTATATTACTGCCGTCTTTTCGCACTGAAGAGTCCTCCCTTCATTTATATATTTATTTCCTAGAATCAATACGATTCGAGATTATCCCTCCATCTCTCTAAACCTTTTTCTATCAAAATTTCAACGATATTTTTTTTGTTATCGAAAAAATCAATTAATTTTCTTACTCTTTTAAAATTATGTTAATCTTCGACTGCCTACTACATATAGCGTACGTGGATGAGGTCTGACATTACAAGAAAGTAGAAATAGGGAATCATTTGTAACTTTATATAACAATCGGATAACGGCTTTTTCATAATTTATGGATTTATCTATTCACAAATTTCTTATTTAACTCGATTAAATCTTTAAGAAAAACTTCGCTCTTAGGTTTAAAGGTAGTTGATCGAGATAGCTTAAATAGATCTTATGGATATTACAAATATTTTAGACTTCACTTAGTAGATGCGAGCTTTCAAGTAATATGTAATCGGTTAAAACCAAAAAGTGTTCTTGATTAACCCCTCTTAACTCAGCTTATGCTTATTTCAAAGTTTTTACATTGGGTTCGATAAATAAAGGTACACTAGTATCATCTAATAATCTTTACTACCCCTTTCCTAATTAAAATATCTTTGAAACAGTTTAATTCCCAGAAATTTTGCCATATAGTGGGGTTGTTCGATAAAAGATACATATAAACTTATACCGGAACTGAAATTCTCACTATTTGACAAAAAATATCGCTATATATGATGATATTCATAGACTAAATCACATTTGTGTACTACATTGGCGATTCAGGTCAACATCCAAATATCCGAAAAATTTTTAAATTATTATTCTTCCTTTGTCAATCTAAATTTCATTTTTCAGAGCTTAGATGTCTTTGAAACGGATATAGAAATTAAAAACCGAATTTTAAAAAATTTTATATATATTCGGGATTGGATTGTACTGATTCAACGATATTAAATCCCTTCCTTTAACTGAAAATTTAAGTTTTAATTTAAAAAAGAATGGAATTTGATTGATTTTCCATAAAATATGGAATTTAATAATGCTTTTAAGAATTATGTCATATTTAATTGGATCTACAGTAACAGATAATAAATACAATTTACATGATGGAATCATGTTGTTAATCTGAGTGAAACATTCCAGTTTTTTTATATTGAAAACTTCAAAATATTATTATTTTTATTTTAAAATTAAATGAAAGAGGTGATTCGATAATTCAATTTTAGAATTCCTATAACAAAAAATTGCTCTTCTTGTATTGTATGAATCCTCCATGACGAGCTTTGTCTTTATAGGTTATTTTTTGGTTATAATAATGATCTTAATATTATACACGTACACTTTTTCATGTTTTAAGTAAAATTTAAAAAAATTTTCTATAATATTATTTGCAATTAATCCCTCTAAGTTCCTTTAAATGCTGTCTAAAAATATGAAGACTAATTTTAGTCGTGAAGAAGTGGAATTTTTTGCCAAAAAATGTTATTTCCCCATTTTATATATTTTATTATATAATAATTCAAAAAGAATTATGACAATTATTGGGTCTGAAGACTTTAGCAAGCACTGAATGCAGGGTTAAATATAGTAAATGTTCAGCTTTAGCTCCATTGTACCCCATTCTTTTCTCTTTGATATAGTTTAAGGAAAAATATTTTTACATAATGTTTCAATTTTCTACGAAACCATTTGTGTTTTGCAGGAGCAAAAGTGATTTAGAAGAGCCTTCCAGGAATAATGATAAAAAATGGATATTTAATTACAGAGGATATTTATAAATGAAATGTAAAAAAATATTGCTGTGAGGTGCTCAGTCTGAAATAATATTTATAAACCATCTGTTGAGAAATCCCGGATTAAGATATTTCAAAGACTAATTTTTATTTAATTACGCGAAGATTAACGATAGCTAAATAATTCATTATTTGTTTCACATGGCTATTTAAATACGTCATCCAGTATCATTAAAAAATAATGGGCAAAATTTCTTTCCTTTATCTTATACTTTTAATCATCGTAATTAGGAGTTATAGAAGTCTGTGAGTATTTCGAAAGGGTCACTAATATACCAAGAGATTTTCAATGTTATCATACTTAGTCACAAGAAATCAATATTATAAATAATCATATACAGGTTTAATAAATGAACAAAACAGTACAAAAGAACAGTCGATAGAGTTTTATTTCTCAAAAGAGTGTATGACACACCTTTTTTCATAATAAGAAAAATGTAGCTTACTAGCAAGCCATCACAATTTTTAGATATGCAGAATTTATTGTCATATATTTTATACTGTTTATGGTACCTTGCTGTTAAAACATAGAGATTTTGTTAGCAAATGCCTTTACCCCTATTTTTAGCACAAAGAAAAATTTTTTAAAATTTTAATTAAACCAATTCACCATGTTAATACGCAATTCAATGTATGTTGTTGTAAAATAATCCATCAAGTTAGAGACTTCTCAACAAGTTTGAACGCTCTGCTTCAAACTGCTAATAATATTACAGAGTAAGAGCCACTAACTAACTAAAAGTATTAAACTACCCAAACCTCAAAGAATATAACAATTTATTTCAAAGATTTACCGTATTATTAGTTAACCTTTAATGCACAATTATTTAGTTTTGATATATTCTTGGAGAGATATGGTATCGACCTTAACATTATCTTACAGTATTTTTTTGCAATTTTTAACGAAGATTTTTTATAAATTCATGATTTGAAATAGCTCCCTAAAATGTATTAGGTAATTGATGAATACTTTAAGAGTATTTTTACCTAAAAATATAAAATTATCTCATATTCCCATTGCCTAAGCATTACTCAAGAGTGTGTGAAATTTTTACAACTGTCTCATGACATAATATATTGTGTTGGAACGTAAGTTAAAGATAATAAATGGCCTTCTGTATCATTAAAAGTGCCCTAAATACAAAAATAAAAAAAATGAATTCGTACGTGGATATTAGTACAAGGAATAATCAATTTAATTTATTTTCAGTTTTTATGATTTTTTAAATCTTTAAACCGAAAAATGATTCGAAATCAAACTCAACGATTGTGTAGTTTTCCATTACAAATAAACAATCGGAAAGGACTACAGGCAAGACAGACACTGTGAAAGCTACTTAACACCGTCCAATAGTTTCTATGGACGATAGGTATCATAGATTAGTCTAGCACAGTAAATGGCAGTGGTTCCACCTATTTATTTATATGTATCTACGTAAATTGTAAAAATCAGGAACAGTAAGCTTCATCATACCACGAAAATTAGTCGAAAATCTACTACTGCATATAATTAGCTTAATTACATGAACAGATATCTAGCAACTTTTATATTCCCTGTTATTGCGAACTGAGGGCAATCCCATGGATAGAGAAATATACTTTATTATTCGTTTCCGTTACAGACATGAACTATAACCGTAAAAGCTAACAGTTTTGTTTTTTTTTCTTATTAATTGTTTTCATCATATGATAATAATTCAGGTTTTGAGTTTACACTACCAATCGGTAGCTAACTCCAATCATATTATTCCTAGATTAGAATTATAGCCAAAGAAAATATACAAAAGAATATTTAAAAATTAAAGAAGTAATAATAATTTAATATAGTAGCTTTTACTTCAAAGATATTTTTTGGATTCTTCGTTTATGAGAGTCAACGCGTATATAGTTTTTTCAAAAGAAATTGTGCACGTATATAATAATTCACTTAACTCAATAGTTAATATGTGCTTAGTTATGCAGGCTTGAACGCTGGCACTCAAAATCTGGCTTTACACTTATTTTACTCGTTGTTAGAGTTAGTAATGTGATTGAAATACAAAAAATATTACAAAAGTTAAATGTTTATTACAAGACAGAAACTGAGAGAATTAAAAATCCTAGGAAGATATAGGTAATTTTAACAATTTGATAAAAGGCTAAAATTAATAAAATGGAGCATAATGTAAATCGAAGTCTCTATTTTCAGAGGTTATTATTTATTATTATATTTTAAATTTCAAACTATTAGAGACGTAATTGTAGCAAAATTAAATTTAAACTTTTTTTCGCTCCTATTGGTATTCCTGACGCTGGTTTACTGCCAGAGTACGTTAATTAAGGGATAACACTTAGTGGCAAATATAATCTTACATGAACGTAGAAAAAATGTTTTTAGGGTTAGAGCATTGATCGATTAAAAATACCAAATTAACTATCAATGTAATAAATATTTATTTTCCATAAGCACAACGGCATTATGTTAAACAAGGGTATAGAAAAGTTGATAAACTCAATACTGATAAATTTGACTACACTTCTATGCTTCCTGATAATTTTGGAAAGTTACTGGTTTCATTTAACTAACAAAAAAGAAATTATATTGCTTCTATGAAATGGTTTAAATATCTTTTAATTTTTGTGGATACTTGTTCAGGTTAATGACCTATTATTCATAAGAACCTTTAAGCTGCTACTCAGAACTTAAAGTTAAAAAAGGTTTGATTCTTCAATTAAGACCTATAATATGTTTTAAATCATTTAAAGTTTTTAATAAATTGAAAAATATTTTCTAAAAAAACATTTATTTGTGATTTAATCTGGTGAAAAATTTATGAAAATATTTCCTTCTCAATTTTACTTATAATATTATCATAACATGAAGCAAGGGGCAAGCCCTTAAGCCTCAGCACATAGAGGGACCTAATGTCTTTATCTCCACGGGTATTAAATACCCAGTGCTGGGCCGAATCAACGTTACTATAATCTTTCATAATTATTACTCCTTTATATAAAAAATACTATCTAAACCGCACGCCGCACTAAAGTGTGCACATTTTAAATAAATAATTCGTTATTAATCGGTTGCCGTTTGCAACCGACTCAATATCGTCAGGACTTAAGTCCTGCACGATAATATTTTTCTCTCTAAATTACAAAAATAATTCGTAATTTTGTGTAGTCTTAGTGACAGTTCATATTTGCTCAAAAATTATCTTGAAGTTTGTAACTTTAAATAGTATATGATTAATAAGCTTGTCACTTGGAATTTCAAAAATAAACGTCCTCTAAAGTTTTATAAGCTTTATATGGTTTTCATTTTTATGTAGCAAGTCAACGGGACCATAATATTTCGATAATACTTAATAGTATCAAAAGTATTTTATGCATTGGTTAATTACACCATCTGTCATTCATAAAATCCTTCTCTGAATTAACACATTCCTTGGTGTATAATTGAAAATTCAATAAACCGACAAAAAAAGCATGTATAAAGTTCATCTCAAAATTACGTTTTGTCGTCCACATAACATTAACCTTGAACTCAAATGTATTTTGTGTACGTTCAATTAATTTTTCAAATGAATATTCGGAAGGGTGTGGAGAGAAAAGCTTGTTACCTGAAATAAATAGAGAACATTCTCTTTTAAGCATTTCAGACTAATGATTCTTAACGTTTGCCTGTATCAGATATTCCAAGCATTATTCACACGAAAGATCGCTCCTCATTTTGGATTTAATGAAAAATTGTAGATAAAATTTTTTTAATATAACTTAGATGATCAGGTGATTTCTATAAAATATTTCGATTTTTTTAAAGATAGACTTCCATGATATAGCACTTCCTTTCCAGTAAAACTTGATCCATTATAGATGTAGTATATCGACTGTTTAGGGTTGAAACAATTGTAATTTTATTTTAAAAAAAATGATTTTTAAGATAGTTGTTTAACGATTGATCAAAAAAAATTTCCGGGATAAGATTTACTTTTCCGGGCCTCGAAAAGGTTATAACCTTGTGATTCATCAGGTTTAAAACATACCTTGAAAAAATCAAGAAATGACTATGAGTATTAATTAGGATACTAAATAACACAATTAGTCATGTACATAGTAGTGATCTTATTAATATATTCTTTTAGTTGAGTATAGAACGAAACATAAACTTGATATTCTGGAGTTTCAAGAAATGGTTAACTTTTATAGAGGGAAATAATGCACTAAAGGAATATCAAACATTCTAACTATTTCCATAATGATCTTTCTCCCCTTATTAAACATTATTTATTATTGAATCAAAAAATTTGTATATTTAAGATTTTGTTAAATTTTAGTCACAAATCTTATTCAATTAATTTGGGTAGTATATTTTTGAACCAAAAACATATGAGATTTTTATGTTCTATAAAGAATGACTATTCACAGTTCAATATTTATGTGACAAAATGCACGCTAGTCGATATAACATTAACGTCCTCCTACGAGCGATTACAATTACTACTGTTAATTATAGATATACATAAACACTACAATCATGCTGAAAGTACAAAGAGATTGGTGCGTCCTTATAAAGCATTATGAAATTAAATCAATTCACACAATATCTGTGTGAAAAACTTTTAATACAAAATTGAAAAATATGAGATCCTGATGGTCCATAAGTTAAAGAAGTGGAGGACTAGAAGATTTGTCGGATTGCGTGATTATATTAGAGGAATGATAGGGTATTTTGGGGTTTAATTGGGCTCGCACCATCAGATCAGTTAAACCTGCTTCGTGACGAAGTGGACCAGAATAAGGCTTCCCTCAACACGATTACACAGAATCGAGCAAAAGCGTTTGCTACCATATTGGTCGTGGATTCATACTTTTGAATCACTCAATACTTATCTATCATCGCTAACAACCAACACTTCAATGATGCTTAAAACTGTCAATGCAAGCATCAATGGTGCTCTGAAAAAAAATATTCGCAGAATCAATTTTCGAGGTACTCTCTATATAATCAACATTGTTATAAACTAAGTAACATCACTTGGTTCAAAATTTTAAAGTGTTATGGAAGTAGCCTACAAGATTCGTGCCAGTAACATTCTATATATCGAGATTTTTTCTCCGGATTACTTGCTCCACCTAATTATTCCAGATGAATTTAGTTTCGTCAACGAATTTTGACTTGACCTCTTCTATACATCACCCTATAGTGATCTCTTTTCCCATAAGAGAATGCTTGTTTCTCTTTACCTTTCAATAAATTATACGTTATATTCACTAAGATCGCTAAAAGCGTATAAATCAGCAACTAATGTAAGATCCAGACTTCATTCCTTTCTTCATAATGTTGATGGACTTATAGTATCAAATTTAGACTATATTATCCACCCATAATCGAATACAAGATTAGGATAGTTAGATCTTTACATATTAAATTCCTTTTATGAGAGTTCAAACGGTACCAGTTCCATTCAAACTCTTCTCAGCCATGAGAGTACACCAAGCTCAATCACCATATCTTGTGAGATTGGTCTTAGTTATATTTCATCCTCCATGCCATATTCCGAACATCCTTGTAAATATTACTTTGAGTTTCATACATGCAGGCCGGACACATCAGTATCATCCCCTAATCCTTTCGTATTGATTGATTCGTTTCGGTCCCATCCTTTTGATCCAAAGAAAAAATAGTCGTAGTGACGATCAATAAGTTGACCTAGACTGTTCCCTTCTAATCAAGGTATAAAATACAGAATTAATCTAAAATATAATTATATAATCAAAAGTGTACAGGGAGATGAATTATTTACACACTGCACATGAGATCTCAAGAAGAAATTCAAGATTACTTGGGACATAATCGACTCCAGGGAAAGTGGGTTCTAATTATGATCATTGAAGTCTTTGTAACTTTTGAGGTGTTGAAAATTGGTATCTCTCGTTAGAATAATGTGAACCAGCCAACAAGATCTTCTCCTGCATCTCTAACGCACAGAAAATTAACCAGACAATCAGTTGATCTATTTCTTGGGAAATCTTGCGAACAAACTCCTTTGAAAGCTACCACATGTATGTTCAATATTTCAAAAATAAACTTTAAAAAGCTTTTAAACAGTATCTACTCATCACCAAATAACCACAGAAAATGTAATAACTTAAAAATAAATGGTCGGGGATAAAATTGTACTTTAAAAAATCAATTAAAACTCTTAACAAAATTTGAAATAACCTACGAAATAATTTCTAATCAGCATCCAATTTATAAAATCCAAAATATGCTTTATCCAACTGAAATAGTGACAATAAGTCATTACCTCTAGTATAAGTGTTCAAGTCTTTTAGGTGGAAGAATACTCAATTGTCTTAATAATAACTAGGGCAACCAAAATTATGCAAAAACTATGCAATTTTTATGCAAATTAAATCTGAAATTAT
>LDMZ01062188.1:0-10712 GCA_001455285.1 Sphaeromyxa zaharoni
TGTTTTATAGTGAACGAATGTTAAAAAAAATATGTAATCAGATCTTTTATTCTTACTTAGTTCGGAACTTATGTGATCAAGAACTGGTACATGTCTGATTTTGAAAGTGCGTTTTCTATTAACCGAAAATGATATAATAGAAAAGATTAGATTAGTTTTTAATTTATTTAAAGTAAAAAAAATTCACAATCCTTTTAATGATTTTAAGAATAACTCAATAATACTGTATATGATATTTGTCAATTATATGTGTTAAAATGAATGTTTCAAGGGAAACCATATATTGCTGAAACCGAAATTATAAAGATCATGTCATTTTGTATTTGTGGAAATTAAAATTAATTAATTTTGAGTTTATATTCATATTCAATGAAAACAATATAATCATATTTTAACATTCCAAAATATCAGAAAAATCAATGATAGTATTTTTCAATTAGCAGTAATTGATTTCTCTATTTACACAAGAGGTGACATAAATACACTTTTGAAAGTCTTTCGATACTATTTGATAAAATAAAGGTTCTGAAATGGTCTCTTATTATATTTTATAGTATGCATGACATTACCTGTTTTAATGCAATGATATTTTTATTTTATAAGTTAAAATATCTTGAACATCCATTAAAATGAATTCAAAATACCAGATTCATCACGACCCCCCTTTAAAAAATTAACGTCTCTTACATCATGGTAATTGAAACATTATTTTATGAAATATTAATTTACAAAAGACATTTTCAAAAAAATATTAATGGAAATATATTAACGCATGCAGTAATCTATGAAGTCCATGTTTACAATTCATCGAATCATTGAGAATTTTGTTGATAAAAATGACTAATAAAACCATTTTCTATAAAAAAAAGATATTTTATATAAAATAAAATGCTATATTAATATGATAGCATAAAAGTTAAAAGTGATCCAAAACTCTTTTTGAAGTTTAAAATGTTGATTTAGTGGCATAGCATTTTTCATACAAAATTGGAAAATTTTGCAAAGATTACAGCAGTTTATTTTTATGTACTCCTTATATGATTATGTTGTTATACAAAATCTTTTTTTATTTTAGTAGAAAATTTTTGCTTTCATAATTTTTCTATTACATTTGTAGTCATTATTTCTATATAAGAGATATTTTTTATTGTTTGATAAAACACCACCTTGAATAAATTTATTACATACATGAATTCCAAGCCAATTACTCCCCTGTATAAATGAATCTTTATTATCCACATTACTATTTCGTCGACTATAAAATAATTAGTTAATCTTTTGAGAAAATATCTTTTATAAATTTCGATCGATTTCTTAATTTTCTTCAGAATTATTTTACAAGTTTTATTAGATATTTTTGTATCATACATTCCCTTTAAATATATTTTAAATCAAGATGATCAGATGAAGTTTTTTTTACAATTTATTAAACCGATAGTATGAAAATATTTATTATTTGCATGTATTAATACCTCACAAATGAGATATGAACCCTGATTTAGTGTATACAATGGCTTCATTATATATAATATTTTTTTAAATGTAAATCCTAATGTATATATATATGTTTAAAGTATCACTGGTCATTTATGCAGTTTTTTTAATTCCGTATTTAATTTAAATATTTTTAACCTTATATCCATCTTCGAAGATCAATTTTTCAAACCATATTAAATTATCACATTAAGATGTCTTTATTTAAAAGTTCTGATATCCAAGCTTCTATATGGTTATGCTAATTCACCCTTGCATGTGTGCACAAAAATTTTTGTTCTATTGAGAATTTAATAGTAAAGCTACATCTCCAGGACATATTAAGACTTATCCGAGCTTTGGATATTTTTTCATGAACAAAAAGCTTCCAAATATCCATATATTGCGATGAATACTCAATGATTTAAATATTTATGAATGAATGTTGTAAAAAATCAATACTTGATTATTTCTCACAATTTAGTTATGTAATTTTATTAAAAAACATTTTATATTTTTAAATTGTCTTGGGTATTTAATACCTAGTGATGCCTTATACAATAAAAGATGTTGAAGTGTATGAGTGTTCGATAAATTATGTTATTTTTTACATATTTCCTTATAACTTTATTTCCTCATTATTTATATTATCAATTTGAAAAAACACTTATTTAACTAAATTCATTTAGGATGTTAGATTATGCTGCTCATTTGATTCTGCCATGTATCCAAACTGGTTTCTTTTTGCTTTATTTTATTTTATTGTTGTAGCTTGCTTATAGTGCATAACGATGAGGTAACTATTTCCTATATAAGTGATGTTCGAAAATATCATGTTATGGGAATTCACCTAGGGGAGACTCCCAGAAGAATAGCTTATCAATCAGAGACTTCAACTTTTGGTTTACTTAGTGTCAGGGAGGAGTCACCAGAGCTTAATGAATACTATGCCAACATGTCTCCAGCACACAAACCAATTAGTCTTCGACATTGTAAGACCTTTGACAAGCACAACTATCATCGTTCATCAAATACTTTGACCGAAGTCAGTAGCTTCACCGTTTTGAGGCAGCCTTCCTTTGAATTGCTTCACTGTTATACATTTACTGAAACTGAATATGTATGTTCCATTATGTCTTGCAATCTTGGACGATTAAGCTTACCTTTTTATTTTGTGGGAACTGGTATAGTAACCGGAAATGAACCTGAACCAAAATCAGGTCGCATTATAGCTTTTCAGGTCAATGAGGAATCTCTTGTTATAGCAACAGAGACGTGTACATTGGGGTGTGTTTATTCCCTTGCAGAGTGTAATGGAAAAATTTTAGCTTGTATCAATCATGAAACTGTACTGTATGAGTTTCAGATGGACCGGGAATTAGTTTGTAAGGGTAAATATTCGACTAATATTTTGTCTTTATCGGTCAAACATAAGGACGATGTTATTTTAGTTGGGGACCTTATGAAGTCAATTACCTGTCTTAGACTAGATAATGGAAATGACTTTGCTGTCATAAGTGATTCATTGGATCAAAATTGGGTTTCGGCAATTGAAATATTAGGAAAGGATAATTTTTTAGTTGGGAATTGTAATAATAATTTATTATTTTATGAAAATACTACTGATCCTATAAAAGTATCGAATGAAACAACTAGTTTTCATGTTGGGCAGCATTTAAATATTGTTGGAAGGTTTCATCTTGGTGATTTTGTAAATACTTTTAAAAATGGATCATTGGTTGTAAAAAATAATGAGGGAAATTTACTTAGAAATTCTTACTCTATTTTGCTTGGAACAACATCTGGGTCAATTGGAATTTTGATTGATATTGAGAAAAAATGGTTCAATCTATTAAAGTCTCTCACAGAAATATTAATGCAGGAGTATATGTCCGTTGGAGATTTTTCACATGAGCAGTATTTTGTTGTTATCTTTTTAAATTACAATGAATAGATGGAGGTCTTATGACTTATATGGTAGCCCATGTCAGAATTCATGTATTGATGGTGATATTATTGAAGGAATTCTAAATATGAACGAAAAAAAGATAAGCGAAATTGTTCAATCAGTTTCGTTTGAAGAGTTTGAAGGAGTTGTTTCTCTAGAGCAGAAGTATGATCTTGTATCAAGTTTTGTTGGAGATCTTGCCAGAATGCATTAAGTGGACGGAATTATTATTCTGAACCTTATTTAAAAGATTCTTGTTTCCAATGGCACCGGAATTTGTTAATATATATTTATACGTTATGTTTATCTCCATCTTTTGAATTATTTGATATTTCAATCCACATAGCTACCAATTGAAATCATAGTTTCTAACAAAAATTTTTGAACATAATCGAAATTTGAATTTTCTGCAGTTTTAGGGTCAACAATTACAATTGCTGCTTAAATATTTTGTGTTGACGTAAATCATTCTACGTAACTAAAAATAGATGTTTCTTATCCTAATCTCCATTATTTTATTTAATAGTATGATAAATTGATAATGCTTTCTCCATGGAATTGGAGGAAAATCCTTTAGTTCACACGTTATGTATTCAGTTAATGCTTATGTAAAATTGAAGCCACCGCCAAGACGTTTTTATTTTGGAGTAGATGGCAGCTAATATTTTCCACGCATCATTAGGCAGTGTAGGAATTAACATTCTAAAAAGCTTCAATCCATCTCATCTTACTGCCTTAACATTATCTGTTTCAAGCATACGTTCCTATGTAACAAGCATTGAGATTTTAGATTCGCTTAGTAAATTCTCCATAGATCATATCATATTGTTTGATTAATGAAATATTTAATACATCGGTAGTAAATAATTTTACGAGTTATGTCAAACAAACATTCAATACATATTAAAAAAATGATTTCCATTACCTCAGATTATATAGTAGAAAAACACATAATATCAATTATTATAGTAACTGTATTTTTAAAAATGCGCCCCTCGACCTGTTTTATGAATTTAAAGACTAGAAAAGATCAATGAAGATTGTTTTATTATAGATTATGCTTAGTTTTTGAGATAAATTGTTTAAAAAAAATTTTTCGAGTGCAATTCATAATTATACATTTTCGGAAACTTTATTTTGAGGGATACTGAATTTTTGTTATTTCTTGATAAATCTATTCTCCTATTATCAGTGACTTTTTGTAACACATTTAGATAATTATATAGCCGTCGCAAATAAATGATGTTTGTATCTTCAATGATCGAAACCTCAGAATCACCTTTTGATTCACTTTTGTAATTTTGGAAGGTGTTAACTTGTAAAATTCTATTGAACGAGATATATCTGCTCCCCAACGATCATCCCTGATATATAATCCTAAAAGCAAGTACATCATGCTCTATATATGGCGATTGACAAAATTTTTGAAAACGCTATTTATGTCCTCTATTAAAAAATAACTGTTAATAAATCGGAAGAAATCTGAAATATATCCTTTCCATCCCAAACCGTATAAATCTTGAAATAATCATTTTTATAATAGAATTTTAATGAATGTCTTTACCTTGATCTATTGGTTGCAGTAAGCTGATGACGGATTTTACATTAAGACAGGATATAATTGTTATTTTAACTTTGCAGTGAAATATATCCCAAAATATAAAACGATTCTTAGTTTTTCTTAAGTATTTCTTCCCTTACATAGTTTTTTTGTTTGCCTATTAATTCAAAAAAGTCTATTGCATTCCTATAGCGATGCTGCTCCAATTGGGTTTAATCGCGTTAATTTTTACGTTATCTGAAAAAAACAGCTGTATAATATAAATAGTATCACTTTTTGTTTCTTTTTATTCCACTTGAACTGAGCTTAGGGAACGATTAGAACTTTAAACTTTTATGCTTTGTTTTTCTAATAAAACCATGTGTTAGTTTTAATGATTAACTAGGTTGATTGCTTACTGTGGAAGTAATACTAATTACAATCATTTTATAATACCAAAACTATCCGTTTTTTCTAGCATCTAAACTTGAACAGAGTTTAAAAATGTTTGCCATATATCTAAACTGGATTGGGACTTCAATTTTCTAAATTAGCAAAAGTCGACTTTTGTTATAATTTGATCATTTTTTGTTAACCTTCACTTATAATAAATATTAAAAATAGAATCACTAACTTTTGAATGTTTTGCAGATTTGATCCAGTTATCGTTTTTATTACTTCATTCGTTTTAATTTTATTGTAATTAAACGTGTTAATGTGTTAATGAAGTTTTATTCATCTTACTCTGAATACCGAAATAAAATGGAAATTTATTTTTTCGACAAAATCACATTATTAGTAGCATCCATTTAAAGATCGGTGTATATTTTAAACGATTTCAAATTTTTCTCATTGATGAAGTGTAAAAACAGGTTTGGTCCTGCTCACTTTATTATTTTAGTTATTTCTTCTATTCTAAAAATCTTTTTGTATAGTTTAATGGCGTTGAATACTGTTAATGCAAGAATTTGGCACTCAGGAAGCCTGGTCAATTTTTACTACGTAATCATATGAAATAATTAAGTTAGAATGAACTGCGATGATTTTTTTTAATGATAGCACCTTTATATGTAAATTAATAGTAATGTATTCTGACCCGGATGAATGAACTTCAGTAAGTTCAAGTCGGACGCCGAGAGCCCCAATCAGTGGAATGTACTCATATAAGTTTGGATTTTTAGCAGACCCACAAAAATTTAATGTATAATAAAACAAGTAACTCTAAATTAACACGCCCATATTCTTCCCCTATAAGAGGCTACAAAAAAATTATTTCATTTACGATGTTAGGTGACTGTTTCTTATATATTTTAAAAAATATCTGTATTTAAGTTTTGCGTTTTCAAAAATTTTGTTAAAAAAAAGTCAACTGATATAGAATTCAAACATTTTTCATTAGCTTGCAAAAATTATGTGTGAATCATTTCCTTATATACCAATTAGATATTTTTTCTAGTAAATAAAAAATAAACTTCCTATGGTATTTCGATATCCTTTTAATTGGAACTTTTTATTAAGGGCTATGATTTAAAATAAACACTTCAGATACCTAATTGAAAATCAAAATCATAATGACGTTAAAGTCAATATCGTTGTATGCAGGAACTCATGACATTACAAGTGGCAGACAGGGAAACATTGAATATAATATTATAGTCAATAGTTTCGAAAGTACTATGAACTTAAAATATAGGTACCTAATAGATATAGAAATGACTGCTCTATCGCGTATAAACCGACTATACATATATATCAGAAGTTTGGGTCTAGCGCATACCTTGTGATTCATTTTAGAAACATAATGGATGAATGGGAAGATTTCCCGTTCATTTTTGAATAAGAGATGCCTTTGTTCACCCCTGAACATATTTTCATCTTTTCTAGCGTCCCCTTCATTAATTCAGATGAACTGGTCTAAGAATTTTTCCAGTCATAGCCTCCTATCATTAATACGTCCATCAAAGCCAAATTGAATAAATGTTGGGATGTAACAAAGAATTTGATCAATTATTTCAAACGTAAAGAATATTATCATTTATGTAACGTGAAACGGAATAACCTAATAATATGGTAAGATTTCCGCCGTGATCGATGGTAAAACTACAGGAAAATATGACTAGAATCAATGTTTACTAGTCTGAGTAGAGAACAAATTACACGAATGAAACTGAATATAAATTGACTAAAACATGCATAACAGGATACACTAATCGTTTTTTACATATTGATTTAAAATATCTTTTACAGTTCTCTTTAATTTAATCCTAACATCGTTTATTCATTTGATTATAGATCATAAATGTAAACTAAAATTTCTACTTTTATGGATGTATCCCTATAGTCTGTCAATAAAAATTTGTAAAAAGGTATGAAATAGCTAGGAAAATTTAATTATCACGCACAGCTCTTAATTTGATATTTTTAACATTAAGCAGAAAAGTTAGAGTAAACTTATAAGTTCAATTTTTTAGGAATAAACCGAATATATCATTATGACTTCAAGATTATAATTGAGTAGTGTCTATGAAATGTATCAAAAATACAAACTAAAAACCAATTCATCCTAATCACACACTAAAAATATTGAAATAAAAATATATCAATTAGTTTATATATGATAAAGAGTTAAAATCTTTTAATTTTGCGATCTTTTCTATAACACTTGCTTCTCCAGACCCTTATTTTAATATCCTGCCCTGCTATTCGCAACAGGATTAAAATTTGTAAAATGGTGTGATTGGCGTGGTGACAAGAAACTAGATTGTTTAGCGATTTTGAATTTTTGGATGGCAATTATTTTCTTAGGTTTCATGATAATACTGTGTTTATATAATTTAATGTTAAAATTTGTTATCTTATAAACGTATTAAAGTTTCGAATGTTATAATTTAAGGCTATAATAAAGGCGTTATAGCTGATTAAATTTTTTTACCAATAGAATTTTAGACTGATTTGATGATTTAGAGAGTTATTATTATTTAGCCTAAACGTTCTTAATATATAATATATATCAATGATGGCTATGCTACCGGTTCTCATTCACATGTAAATCAAAAGAAACTTTCATCATTTTACAATTTTGGAATCAATTTTTCATAATATTAAAAAGTAACACTATAAGATCACTGTCAAATAAAATTTTTAACATTCTTTTTTACTATAGCTTTACTTCAGAAAAGTTATGCAGATCATACAAAGCTCATCTCTATATTTCCTCGCTGTTAATTCTGGAAATTCAATTTTATTATATGAAGTTTATACATCCAACAATTCCAATAATCCGTCACAAAAATATACTGTAACTATAAGTAAATTCAAAAAATACTCATAATAAGATGCTTTTATTTTTTAAAACTTCAGGGATCTTTTCATTCAAGTAGATAAATTATTTCACGCTCCATGTACCCTGCGAATGATAAAATACGTCCATTTGATATAACTAGTTATTTTTTTCACTCCATACAAAACATATCATAACGCTTTTGAATTGTGACAAGTACTGCCTGTCATTTGAACTAAGAATACAGTTCATTTCGATGTATCAAATCTAAGAAATTAAAATGGTATTTATTAAATTTTTAATTAATTACTTCTCTTTAAAAAAATATAAATAATTTTAAGATCTCTTTATTATATAAAAATAAAATATTAAACCCTGACTTCCATAATAAATTTAAACTTTCAATATCAAGAAATAAGAAATTGGATTTTTAATAAATATTTGTAAAATATTTTTATTTAAATTAAAATATATATCGCTCAATGAAGCTTTAACTACATTTCATGGACTAATTAAAGCACACACGAAAGTTCTCCTACAGAAATAAATGTTCTCATATATAGCGATCCAAAGTCCGGTTAGGAAATGTACAATATAAATTAAATTAAAAAAATTGTAATTATCAATATATTAGCTCATTTTTCCACGCTTCAAAGTAGATTGGCCGCCTCATAAATATAGCATAATTTTGGAGGTTTTGGGCATTATCTGGCTTATTGTTACATTATAAAATACCAGTACTAACGCAGTGCTGTATTTTTTCATCTTGAACTTCCCGATATTGGTGGATATAAGAGAAATGACTATATTTTATCTTTTGAATTTAATTTGTCAATAGATTTCTACCAATAAATAGGAAAACTTTCGATCTACTTTCATGTATATTTTGAGTATAAGTCACTAAAATTAACTAAATTTCGTATGATCAATTTATTAATGTTGTTGGAATGATTCCGCAGCAACTCTCTACGTGTGCTTCACGTCTTCACTTTTAGAATATATAACGATAACCTTCCCGATTAACATTATTTTAGTTACCTAGTCCTCTGATTCAGTTAATTACATTTACATGGTTCCACTTTTATTTTTCGTTGTTTCCATATATATACATATAATGGAATTTAATATCATCTAACTGTGAGTTAGAGGCCATAAATTGTGCTATAAAACTTTGGACCAACTACTCAGAACTATTTTCATAAATTCTGGATCAAGTGTACTATTAATTTTAAAACTATACCATTTCACATTCAAAATGTGAATAGTTCCATTCAATGTGGAATAGTGGCATACAAAAACGATAAAAACATAATAAAAAATTAATTAAAATATATTAATCTAAAATAATTATGAAACAAGGTAATCAATTAAAATAAAAAATTTTTTGTAGAAAATAATTTTAAACTCAATATTAGAAAAAGAATTATCGAAAATTGTTAGAATTGTATTGTTAATCAAAATTTATAGTTTTCTTAAAAAAACCCGAAAAAATAAATATAAAAACGAAGTTATATTCGCTGTTGGTAACGCCATTTTACTACTTGTTTTTTAGTCTCTAAATAAGTTTCTTACTTAAATCTTTTTGAGTATTTTTTTATATTTTATCAGTTTTTGATATTAATTTTGAAAGAGACTGATAATTTTCAAGTTAAAATTTTATTTAAAACAGGCTTAAATGGTCAGAAGAACAATTGATGAAAAAACTGAATGGGTAAGAAATAAGACCCAAATTTTTGCTGCACATCGAGCAGATGGTGACTGGAAACAGCTTTCCAGAGATTTAAATATCCCATAGGGTACAGTTTATAGGTGGATTGTCGAAGGATAAAAAATGATAACAGGATTGGGCCGCATAATTAAAAACTTACTGATGAACATAGTAGCTTTGTGTGCGGGCTTATTGAATCGAATCCAAAAGCAACTCTGATGGAAATTGTCTCAAATATCCAAAGGAAATACAAGATTTTGGTGTCAAAGCAAACAATTGCTTGGGAGCTGGATGAAATGTTATACACTTTGAAAGATGTAAGACAAGAACCTGAAAAGGAAACTCCTTTGAAAACAAGGAAAAAAGAAAAACCTTTGAAGAAACTCTTTTACAATGTCAATCCGAGACCTTTCCAACCTGTTTTATGAATGAAACTAATTTTAACATCCATATTTAAAGAGCAGAAGGTCGTTCTCGACGTGGAACCAGGCTTAGCACTGTAGCTACAGGTTGCAAGGGGACCAATGTTCATGTAATTGGGTGCATTAGCAACTTGGGATTAGTTCATTGCGAAGTTCACAAAAGATCATTTAAAAAAGTTGATGCCAATGATTTTATGCGTAGAGGTCTAAGTGCTGCTATGAGTAAGCATGAGGGACCAGTAGTAATGGTTATTGACAATACTCCATGTCATTCAGACATTGAGAGCATTCTAAGCGAAAAATAATTTAAAGAAAACGGGATTTTATTACTTTCTCCCTAT
>LDMZ01062197.1:0-12011 GCA_001455285.1 Sphaeromyxa zaharoni
CGAATTGTTTTTAGCAATTGCAAAACTTCTTTGAGTTCCAAAAATCTTTTAGGATAAATAATTAATTGTGTAAAAAGAACTGTCCTATACTTTTGACTACGTTTCATACTACTAAATGAAGAATTCCATGTCTTACAGGCCAAGCAACTGCATGCTTCCTAAAAATAATTTAGAAAGAAACATATTCAATGACCAGTGCAATACTTAATGAAGTATCTGTATTTGGAGAATTCAACTCGTTGATATGTAGTTTATAGGCAGAAAATAAAACGTTAAATATCATCAACAAAGAAGATGTAGTTTCGTTATTCAAACAGTCTACGCTTAAGTCTTTAAGTATGCAGTGTATTTGACGGCTAATAGGAGAACACAACAGAGGATTACACATTATAAACTTTAAAATTATCCCAATCTACACTTTTTATCATTGAAAATAACAAAAACCATAAATAATTGCAATCTAATATTATTCAGATTCTCTGCAAACAAGTTCTTATTGTCCTAAATATAGTATAATTAAGGGAAAATCATAAGGATTACCGCACTTCCCTCGATTAAGGAATTCAAAGATACCAATATTGACTTTGCTATCAAGGATTTCGACGAACTAGATAAAAAATTCTTTTCTGAACGTAGGATGTATAATATATCAATATCACAATGTTTCCTAAATATATAAAATCTAAGTTAAAATATATTCAACGGGTTCAGAACTTTCTGATTGTTGCCAAATATCATTTTTGACAATGAATGAAGGAAAGAACTTTTAGTTGGTTCATCCAGCTTTTTTAATAAAAGTTTTACGTAACAGGATAGTGTATTATAATTATGAGCTATATATACAATAATTTAATAAAAAAGCGTACCTGTTTCAACAAAGTACAAAATGTTGTCGTTATTTAATACATCTTCTGTCTTTTCCTTTTGCTGATTTAATATTTTTGACAACTCGGTAACAAACACTTCAATGAATTTTTCCTAATTTATTAAAAAATGGATGAAATAATAAACATTATTCTCGTTTAAAATAAGGGAGAAATTAATTAAAACCGAGTTTCTCAAGATTTTTCTGTAATCGCCAACAAAGAAATTTTCCATAACAAGTTTAAACTCCATATAAGGATGGGTGACAAAATTCTTCATGATTGAGTAAGAGCATAATATATTAATCTATTTAAAATTCTTTATATAAATAAAAAATTACTTGCTCCATTGAAAGATTACTTTTAATAAGTTCGTAAGAGTCGGGATTTAGTATTAAAGAATTGATAATAGGTTTCACATTTTTTCTTGAAATGAATTCTCTGATAAAATTGAAATTTTCATTTTTTGGAACTACAAGATATAATTTAAAAATTCACATTAGAACCTGAAAGAAATTTAATGCAACTTATAAGCAGAATTTTTATCTCTTCAGATTTTAAAATCATGGAATTTATAATTTCGATATTTAATACAAAACCAATTGGTTTTTTACTACTATCGCAGTCAAATACTTCGAAAAATGTTCTGAGAACACAAATGAAATTATCTACATTGATTTATAGTTACTGACATGATAAATTTACTACCTGTAATATCGGAATTCAGTAGACATGTCAAATAGGCAATGAAACTTTCTAATGCGTATAAACAGTTTTCTGAAATATATAAAATAATTTTCGTGACAAGAGGTCCGTAATTTAAGCACTAAATATGATATAAAAAATAAAGCTACATGAACATAATCTTGATTACAAAGAAAGATGATAATATCTTTCCAAAACAGATAAAGTTCTTCATTGCTAGTCTTTACTTCAATCAAAAAGTAATTGTATAGGGAAATGATCAAGAATATACTATTATCATTTCCATCAAACGTGTTGCGTAAAAAGCATTTCACACTATTTAACAATAAATTATATAGTCTAGGACAGCCAAGGGTTTTTTCATTTTTAAGAATCATATTAATGTCTCTTATATTCAAATCCTTTCTAAAATATAATAATAAAAGAAATTAAAAAGATACAATAAATTATATATACGTTTGTTAAAATCATCAATGACGTCTATATTCAGGAAATACACTTCACTTAAAAAATACATATATTTCAAAGATAGAAAACCTTTCAAGCAATTTTTTATTCATATTAAGATCAATCCCAATTGATTTACAGCGATTAAACAAAAATTTAGTCTTCATATTACTAGAGGAATCGATTTTCTTTTCCCTAATTTTTCATTAACAAATAAAAACCATAGGGTACAGAGCGCTAAGGCTTTTATATTCATGTCTTACACAAAGATACAGCAAAAATTCAAACAGTAAACTGCCTTCTACTTTTTCAAAATTTTTCACAACGTAGCGGTAAAGTTTATTTATAAACAGCAGTATGAAAGATATTTCGATACAAGAATAAGTCAGGATTTTATATATGCACATAATTTGGTGTAACTTTTCTTCAAATTGGATGTTAGACATACCTTCGATTTTTAAAGTATCATCTATAAGGCCGTCAATGCATGACAAGAAATAGGCAGAAGAACTTTTGTCATTCAGTTTCTTATAACCATCAGTGAACAATTCAATATTGAATTCATTAACAGAGAAATGATCTTCTTCAATTATTTGTCGTAAAACTAGGTCGATTTCTTCAAACTTATAATTTTTTATTTTGATTATTCTTTGACATTCATAGTTAGTAGCCCAACAAATCGGGTGCAACTTATTATGAACAATATGGTATGGAAGCCGTAAAACTATGTCCTTAAGAGTTAGAATAACCTTATCTTCTTTTTCAAAAGTTTTTAGCGATATGAATTCAACAAGCTCATCAATCAACGAGTCTGCATTCAATACGCCATAGAAATATAAACTGGAAATAAACCTATTAAGGTAAAAGCGCACATTTTCATTATATACATTAACAAAAATATTTTTATCACAAAGTAACAGAATCAACGAAACGATAGCCTTGGTAATTTTTCCATTGGTATTATGTGAAGATAAAGATTGCAACACTTTCAAGGTTTCATATAAATTTTTAACAATAATATCAATCTGACCATTACCAATACAGACAAGTTCAAACGCAACGAATACAATTACTTTGAATAGATCTATATGATGATTGGCAACTCTTTCTGGTTCTAAGATGATATGAGGCGTAGCCGAGTAACACCTTTCATAAAAATTTTTGATCAAAGACAAAACCAGGATGCTATTTTTATAATCACAGAAGGATTTCCATTCAGAATAAAAATTCTTTTTCGCTTTAGAATAATCACTGGAAAGCATTTTTATATCATAATATAAAGATGGTAAAGGATCTTTTACATCTGGACGCTTTAAGAATTTCATTAAAGTGTCTTGAAGAACACTTGAGTTAAAGAGATGATGAGGTAATTCTGAACATACAGCCTTTATGTTCTTTTTCCCTCCATTGTTAATAATAGAGGAACAAGACATATAAACTATATTTGGTACTTTCTTGACAATATTGATAGCGATTTCAGATAATAAAAGAATGACTTTACATTCCTTATCAAATTCATTTGAAATATTATTGATCTTTTCAAGAATTATTGAAACAACTTGAAACGACACGTTAAAATGCACCGAAATGTCATCAAGCATGTACGACATGAATTTAAGTTCTATCTTCGTTTTACAGTAATTTTTAACGTCAATGCTTTTAAGGATGTCCACAATAAAATTCATTATCTCTTCCATATCAAGGGGAATTTCGGAACCAAAGTTTAGGAAAAGTTTTAAATAATAGCCACATTTACTCTTTATCTCGGCCTTCATTGCCCCAGAGATTGTTCCTGATTTAGTGAACTGGCTGAGAGATTCCTTAAAACAAGCAATCCAACTACGAACCAATTCTATAATCTGTAAGGTAAGTATAAAAGCTATCAAACCTTGAGATTCGGGATCAATGGACGATGATTTGTTCTTCTTGACAGAGCTCAGGTTAGAGAAATATTTATAATGCACCTAAAATCGTTGAATAAGTAAAATTTGACACTGATACACATACAAGCCAACATGCCCGACTAATAGGTACTCTGTATTCGAATAAAAGCTGGAATAGTTCCACTTTTTTATTAAATATTGGGATCTAAAATACTTTAGCGAATATATTTACCTAAAAACCAATTTTTTTAATTCAGAAAAATTAAACTCGCTTGATGCAAGTTGCTTTAAGTACTGAATTCCTGTAACTCTCGTTCTTGGCGTAACCTTTAATCAATACTGAATAGACTTGAACATCATACCAAATGAAATTTTAAGTTTAAATTGGCAATATCATCTTGGTCCAGAATATGTATAACTTTTGTTGATGATTCGGGCTGAATTTGAGAAGCACCAGATTTCTCATATTTATTAGTCATATACCCCATAATCTATGTGTGTTTAAAAATTAAAACTCAAAAGCAAAAATTTTGTAAGTGACGAAAATATTTATGTGTTGTATTGAAAATATAATAAATTAATATAACATGTATCTACTAAAATTATTCAAAGTTGAAAGGATAAAAACCTATAATTGATAAATTATGCAGAAAAGTTTTCGCACATAGTTGAACATGAAGTATAATCTATTATAGTTACTAAAAAACCAGATTAATTTGGATGAAAAAGGTTGTAATAAAGAAAAAAAACATTAATTTAATTCTAGAAATAAAATTAAAAAAATTTTGTACACATTTTAATTTTTCAAGCATAACTAATTTTAAATCATTACTCAAAATAATAAAACCCATGTGTAGGAAAATAAACAAATTTTTTGATAAAGAACATTCTTATAAAAACTATAATTCGTGTTCTACGGTTTCATAATAAAAACGTATCCATATCAAAGGACTAAAATTCTAGTAAGCCAAAAATGTAGTTCAATATAAACAAACGTAGTCTGGAATTTTTGTTATTGAGCCAATTTCAAAAAAATTTTGAAATAAACTTAAAACAGTTCGACTGTTTTCACATTTAAAATATACTGTAAAATCATCTGGAAAAGGTGTTATACTTTCTTGTAAATCCGACACATGGTCCATATTTTATAATATTAGGTCCTTAAAATTGGTATACCGCTTATAAAATATATCCCAATCAGTATTTTATATAAAAATCATTTTAAAGACATAAATTATTTAACTATGAATAATTAACCTCTTAATTAAGAGTTTTTTACATTAAAAAATTCTCTTCTTTAATGTTCTGTTTATATTTTATATCTATGAAATATCTGATGATAGAGCTTGAATACAACGAAACATTAAGACTAAACTGAATAAAGTAGTATACTTGGATACATCGACGTCCAGTGGTTAGAATAAATATCATAAACATCCCACGATAATGAACCGCAATTTTAGATGAATGCATAAACATGAGGATAATGACGGGTTAAAGTTTTGATTAAAAGATATATATTATATCAGAGATCTATTTAATGATATTGTTTTAACAAATAAAACAAAAAAAAAGTTTAAGATCATTTCAATTCATTCATCAAATTACATCACATTCTATATGTAAGCAACCTTATATTAGTGAGAGTCATCATAAAATAGTACGTTATCCGGGATCATACTGAGATACATTATTTACTCAGAAATTAAGGGATTAAACCAAAATATGAAATAATAGATTTGAATCGAAAGTTATTATTTATAGTTGTAGAAATACTGATTTGATATTAAGAATAGTCACTCTCAAACAAATGAAATAGCTTACTGTGTGGAAAAAACCTGCCTGTTTTAAATGTTTTGAAATTACATAATAATTTTGGCTATAAAGATACCAAATGATTATTTTTCAACAATAATGAAACGTGATTTTAAAGTTATAACAAAAACTTACAGAGGAACTAAGAGCTTCTTATATTTAGAATAAATTTAAAAATTTCCTGATACACTGAGAATCATCTTAAATTTTTAAATCTGTTTCGTTTTGTTTGCGATAATAATAAATTTAGACACTAACGATTTTTGATAATATTTTAAAAATCTCTCTTTAGTTAATTTAAATACACAAAACGATGTGATATTAATGTTTAAATGTTAAAAAACAAAAATTAAAAACAGAAAGTTTATAAAAAATGTTGATCAACTCGAATAAATTTAATAAACCCATTTAATATCTCGTATCAAAAAAATTTTCATATGATAGATCTTGGCATACAAATTAAAGCACAAAGATTAATACTGAATGTTATAAGAGCTTTGCATATGGATTAGTGTAAAAAAGAAATAAAGTTAGCCCTTTCATGCGTTTTAATGACTTAGCATTATAAAATTAGCCTGCAAAAATGAATCAACATCAGCACTTCGTGAATTGCTCAAAGGAAACAATTTTGTCAAAATTAAATTAAATACCCGGATATATTTGTAATAATACATTTTTTAGATTCATCACTTTTTTTAGTTATATTGAATAAATACTAACAACGAAATAAGAAAAAAATAACAAGTTCTTTTTATATTTCTCTTTAATGTATCCTCACACTTTATGTGATAAATGCGAATGAAAAAAAATTGAAGTAGATATTAAATCGTCAGATCATTCAGTTTTAATGATCTCACCAACTAGATAGTACTCCTCTCATTTTGTGCTAAAAATGGTTACGATTTAATAGTGAATATGTCGGTAATTATGCTTAAAATCAAACAAATTTTAGTGTACACAATAATTCATATGATGCAAAACACACTCCTGGTATAAACAAATCAATATTTTTTAATAATTTTTCCCTTTCAGATACATACACTTTTATATACCTAGTTTCTTTTCAACTTTCAATATAAGATTTTGCAAGAATTAAAACAGTAACATAACTAAGTGATAGTATTAGTGGAGTTATGGGAGATACCATCCTATCTGCAAAGATAAAATCTCAAAAAATGGTAAGTTAAACGGCATCTTTGACAAAAAAGAGAATTACATAAGGGAGAACTTTTTCACAATTTTTATTTGGTCAAAAATATTTGAACTCCCAATTACGACGCTCAGAGAGTTGTGAACTTTTAAACTTTCTGTTTATGGATCGTTAAACTAAATTATGATATTCTCAAACATTCAAATATATTCATAAAAAATAATGTTACAACTTTTTAAATGTTTTCCCAAAATCACTATATTTACATTTAGTTTTATGAGAAGGGCATTCAGATTGTTTGATCCAGAAAGGTTTAATATATTAATTTATTTTTAAATAATAAAAAAATTTACTATAATTCAATTAAACCTGTTGTAAAAACTAAGAAATATTTCTTGTAGATGTCATGGGTATGAACACATGGGTAATATAATGCGTAACAGAATCTATAAAAGTTGAGACATTGTAAAATTTGATTATGTATTATAAAGATAGCAATAATAGATTAGAAAGCACATTAAAGACTTTATTCATACTATAAAGCAGATAACTTTCTAAACCTAGCATTTTAGCTTTTAAAATTCAGATTGGACATACATTCCGTATTCTGTCTACCCATCGAAAAGAAAATTGCAGGTTTGATATGGATCATTATCTAAAACATAGCTTCAAGAATGTTTTCAAGGCCTATTTACTTGAATAATGTATAATTCATAAAGACGGAACGAAAAAGAAAACACATACCAAACATGTTAAAACCTGGTTCTGGATTTTTTATTTAGAAATATAATTAGTGAAGGAATTATAAAAAATGAATATTAGGTGGAAATGATGAAACAGAAAAAATAATGATTCAAAAAGGTGCATTTAGTAAGAAAACTGCTAATAAAAGTTTTAATGAATTTTCAGATCTTACAACTGATCTTTGTCTCCAATATTTGAATTTACCTGAAAATACCAATAACTAATCCTCATAAAAACCCACAATAAATAAAAAACTCTTACCTTTGATCGTAAACTCTTTGTATCAATCTCATTCAAGGCTGAAGAAAACTATGAAAGGTCTACATGCAAAACACAGCTCATACCTCATAAGCAGTCAAGTCAAGGGTAAAACCTGATCGAACATTATTACTGTTAATATGACTCTGTATACGTTATAAAAAATGGGATAAAAAGCCTCTTTCGATTTAGAATCCTGAGGGAAGATTCCGTGAGACATAGGGCTGCTGTTTACCTCCATATTTACTATAGATTACCACAAAAATAACCGACAAACGAAGATGCACGAAACAGAAAATATCAATATAACATATAAGACTATGATCATTTTTAATATAAGAGATAAAACAAAATTAAGCTGTAATCAAGATATTCTCTTTCTCCTCTGCATAATTCGTCTCCCTCGTAGAAACATAAGATTGACTCTAGGTGTAATTAAAAGTGTTCCAAATTTTAAAACTCTTTCATACAAATCTGGATCAATCAAGGAGCTCATTTGTGATCCACTACACTAAAAAAAAATTAAAAATGAGTGATTATACGATACAGAGCCATAATCTTTCTTGACTTGATCAATGAATTGACGCACCCATTTTACACAGGAAACCAATTCAAAACAGCCTACTCCGGTAATTTCATAGATATCAAAATCTGTCATTAGTTGAATGATCGAAGCAGCAATGACAGAGTAATTAAAACAAAGCGAATTTGGGTCTTGAATTGCTCCATTCAAAGCTTTTAAGAATGGCCCTACGATGTTCTTACACAGGTCTGGTTTTAAAAAGTCATCATCAGCTATCACTTGGTCGGATGGCCTTGATGAACGCATTCTAGTCAGAGGACCTTTGTAAGATACATCAGGCATTGGTTCGCTCAAAATGGGTTTATCATGATAGGCAATGTGAAGGTAAGTCTCGAGCCAGTTTAATGGAGTGAACGGCTTAAGCATCCAGTCTATCTCACTAAGCAGGCTTTCCTCAAACACAAGCACATCTTCAACTGAGCAAGCCCCGTCAGTTAAATTAACAAAGTCACTGACGTGTAGGGGGGAGATCTCGATCGCTTTTGACGAGACGAACAATGCAGTCGTCCCAAGTAATTGCAAAGAACATAACGGGAGATTATCAAAACTTGATAAATACCTATCAACGTAATCAACTGCATTATAAAACGTGTCAGGTTTCATATGATATAATTCGCACACCTCCAGCATCCATCCAACAAGTATCCTCCTAGCGTCAGGAGTAACTTCATTTTGCCTACGAAAAAGGCTAGGATCCCTTCGATACGTTTTTTCATTCTCGAGCAAACTAGTCCAAAGGTCTTTGGCATCAACCCAACAGAGAGCAGGAAGTGATCGAGGTGGGAAGGCTATCTTCACTTCTTCCTTCGGAGCGGGAACGGGTAGTCTTGACCTTTTGCATATTTTAAACAAACTCCGGAATAAATTGGTTTTAGTAGACGGAAATCTAAGACGGCTGAGGGATCGCTTCGAGGGCACGCATGAACCAATATCAGATAATGTTCCAATGCCGCTGCTGGCGGTTGAGGGGTTCTTACTTTTGTCCTTCGTAGTACGATTTGATAGAGGTGTAATAAACTTATCATACTTCTTTTGAGGATAAAATCGAGACCCTCTTGAATACTTATTTACAAATATACAACTATATTTTGGTGTGCAATCATCTGTAACGTATGAAACATCCTTAGGAGTAGCCTTAAGTAAATATAAATCAAAGGAATAGAAAGAAAGGTCAATAAAAAACCCTCACATGAATTATACAAAAAAACCGATTTTCCCAAATGGCCACTCAAATAACAGCAAATCGGTTTGAACATATATCAGAAAATAAAAAATAAATCATTAAAATTATATGTTAAAGTTGATCATGTTTAAAAAGTATAATAATTAACCATTATAGGAAAATTAATTGATCATGATTCAACGACACGTTTTTATTAACGAATAAAGGAGGGTTAAATTAAAATCCTACCTCATAATAACTTTTCCTTCGATATTTTGCCCATCTAGAATGGGAAGTATCTACACTGGTCGAGCTACGTCTTTTGGAATTTACTGGCATCTGGACAAAAGCAACAAAAATAGGGTTTCAGACAAAACAAAGATTAAGTGAACAAACCCACGTTTAGTGAAGAATGAAAGCTACTAGATAAAACTTGTAACGATTAGAAAAACTGTGAACGGCTGGAATCAATCCAGGAACAATTGAAGGATCATGCGAATCGAATTGATCCGACCGAAAAAGTCACAAATTACCATTTAAGCGCCTAATATCCACATATAAAACAATTTTTGATGTCAACCTCAATTTATTTATTGAATTATTCTTTTTTTATTTTTTATTTTTCGACTTCAACTCTAATAGGGTTAATCTTATTTTTAATAATGATTAGGACTAATTAGCTATTTAAAATTTATTAAATCCTTTGAAATAACTCCTTATTTTTTTAATTTTAGTGATTAAGTCGTGCGATAAAACAACACTGAGCGCCCAGCAGCAACCGCCAATTAAAGCGTGATAATGTTATTAAGAGTTAAGAAGTTGACTGGATCCGCTATAATACCGACTAGAGCATCCAAAGGAGCAGCAGGTCATAATTTAAATAGTTGCTTTTAAAGAGGAACAGGATACGATCTGTACAGTGATGTTGACATTTTGATACCAGCCCGCTCGTACAAGTTGGTTGCAACCAACGTTTCTGTTGCGATACCTGATGGTTGCTATGGTAGGATAGCATCAAGGTAGTGAAATAGTAATGAAAATGTGTAAACTTAGATCTGGTCTCTGTCTCCAACACGGATTAAACGTTGGTGGAGGGGTAATTGATGTAGATTACCGAGGGCCAGTTGGGGTGATATTGTATAACCACTCTGAAAATGATTATAAAATAACACAAGGCGATCGGATTGCTCAGATGATTTTGGAAAGTATCATTACCCCCGAAACTATTGAAGTCGATGTAGTTAGTCATTTTTCCATAAATTGAGTTATAGGAGCTCGATGATACGTCAAGAGGTATGAACGGTTTTGGGTCAACTGGAAAAAAATGATACAGACATGATTTCTTTGCTGTGAATAACCTTCCTCTTTTTTAAGTATAATAGCTAGATTATTTTTATTATGCGTTTGGGATTGAATAATCAAAACCCGACTTTATTTTTGTTTACTAACTTATAAATTCTACAATAAAAATCATGACATATTGTCTCAAATATCTGAATTTTGATCAATTCCTAACTTAGTGCTTAATTTTCACAAGTGAAATAAAATAAAATTAGTTGTACTTAATTAAATCTGAATACGTTGAATATTTGCCGTTTAATTCTAGAAAAATAAGACAAAAAGTGGTGGATAATCCGAGAATTAGTTTTGTTTACGCTTAGATGAGTATAAAATTAGGGTATTTTGTGTTTAGTTCGTAATATACAGATCAGATAACTGTCACAAGCAAACTGTAGTTAAAGGGATTTTAAATCGATTTATTAAAATGTTACAGAGACCTATACTGGATTTCATACTCTAATTGTTTGCTATTATATCCGATTATACGAGGATTACATATCACAAAACTGAGTCTGATCAAACATTATTTATGTATTTTACGCAATCCAGACTTTTGATAAAGATTTTGTTTGCATAGAATTTTTAAAATATATTTTAAGATATCGTTTTACATCCAAAATGATGTATTATTCTAAAACAATAGATCTCATTTGGTAATGCAGACAATGGCGAGAAATTTAATCATAATTGTGCTCGGGCCTCGTTCAATCAAAAGAAAAAAATAATATATTGTAAAAACAAGAATTCGAATACCTTAATTTTTCAATATGACGTATTATTTATTAACAATATCCTTAATATATATTTACTTTAGAGTTGTTTTGTCAGGAGATTGGTAAACTATAAGCAATTTTTTAAATATTGACTTTTGTGGCGTGTTACAGGGTTTCATTAAATCGATTTCGTTTAAAAATTATTAAACAAATTTTTTAAAAATAACGTTTCAACTTACGTAGGTCATTCCAAACTTATAAAAATTTGTCATGGAGAATGAAAGCGTTCATATGTAATCAAATTTATTAAAAGAATCATATATCTCTCTCCTCCAGTGAATATATAT
>LDMZ01062199.1:0-10198 GCA_001455285.1 Sphaeromyxa zaharoni
AAGTGAAGTGTATTTCCTGAATATAGACGTCATTGATGATTTTAACAAACGTATATATAATTTATTGTATCTTTTTAATTTCTTTTATTATTATATTTTAGAAAGGATTTGAATATAAGAGACATTAATATGATTCTTAAAAATGAAAAAACCCTTGGCTGTCCTAGACTATATAATTTATTGTTAAATAGTGTGAAATGCTTTTTACGCAACACGTTTGATGGAAATGATAATAGTATATTCTTGATCATTTCCCTATACAATTACTTTTTGATTGAAGTAAAGACTAGCAATGAAGAACTTTATCTGTTTTGGAAAGATATTATCATCTTTCTTTGTAATCAAGATTATGTTCATGTAGCTTTATTTTTTATATCATATTTAGTGCTTAAATTACGGACCTCTTGTCACGAAAATTATTTTATATATTTCAGAAAACTGTTTATACGCATTAGAAAGTTTCATTGCCTATTTGACATGTCTACTGAATTCCGATATTACAGGTAGTAAATTTATCATGTCAGTAACTATAAATCAATGTAGATAATTTCATTTGTGTTCTCAGAACATTTTTCGAAGTATTTGACTGCGATAGTAGTAAAAAACCAATTGGTTTTGTATTAAATATCGAAATTATAAATTCCATGATTTTAAAATCTGAAGAGATAAAAATTCTGCTTATAAGTTGCATTAAATTTCTTTCAGGTTCTAATGTGAATTTTTAAATTATATCTTGTAGTTCCAAAAAATGAAAATTTCAATTTTATCAGAGAATTCATTTCAAGAAAAAATGTGAAACCTATTATCAATTCTTTAATACTAAATCCCGACTCTTACGAACTTATTAAAAGTAATCTTTCAATGGAGCAAGTAATTTTTTATTTATATAAAGAATTTTAAATAGATTAATATATTATGCTCTTACTCAATCATGAAGAATTTTGTCACCCATCCTTATATGGAGTTTAAACTTGTTATGGAAAATTTCTTTGTTGGCGATTACAGAAAAATCTTGAGAAACTCGGTTTTAATTAATTTCTCCCTTATTTTAAACGAGAATAATGTTTATTATTTCATCCATTTTTTAATAAATTAGGAAAAATTCATTGAAGTGTTTGTTACCGAGTTGTCAAAAATATTAAATCAGCAAAAGGAAAAGACAGAAGATGTATTAAATAACGACAACATTTTGTACTTTGTTGAAACAGGTACGCTTTTTTATTAAATTATTGTATATATAGCTCATAATTATAATACACTATCCTGTTACGTAAAACTTTTATTAAAAAAGCTGGATGAACCAACTAAAAGTTCTTTCCTTCATTCATTGTCAAAAATGATATTTGGCAACAATCAGAAAGTTCTGAACCCGTTGAATATATTTTAACTTAGATTTTATATATTTAGGAAACATTGTGATATTGATATATTATACATCCTACGTTCAGAAAAGAATTTTTTATCTAGTTCGTCGAAATCCTTGATAGCAAAGTCAATATTGGTATCTTTGAATTCCTTAATCGAGGGAAGTGCGGTAATCCTTATGATTTTCCCTTAATTATACTATATTTAGGACAATAAGAACTTGTTTGCAGAGAATCTGAATAATATTAGATTGCAATTATTTATGGTTTTTGTTATTTTCAATGATAAAAAGTGTAGATTGGGATAATTTTAAAGTTTATAATGTGTAATCCTCTGTTGTGTTCTCCTATTAGCCGTCAAATACACTGCATACTTAAAGACTTAAGCGTAGACTGTTTGAATAACGAAACTACATCTTCTTTGTTGATGATATTTAACGTTTTATTTTCTGCCTATAAACTACATATCAACGAGTTGAATTCTCCAAATACAGATACTTCATTAAGTATTGCACTGGTCATTGAATATGTTTCTTTCTAAATTATTTTTAGGAAGCATGCAGTTGCTTGGCCTGTAAGACATGGAATTCTTCATTTAGTAGTATGAAACGTAGTCAAAAGTATAGGACAGTTCTTTTTACACAATTAATTATTTATCCTAAAAGATTTTTGGAACTCAAAGAAGTTTTGCAATTGCTAAAAACAATTCGAGAGAACTTTTTGTTGATCCTAGGTCAGATCAAAATCATATTGCTAGAAAAGTACTGGAATTTATTTATACCCTGTAAAATATGTATTTATTGTTTGTCTACTGGTTTAAAATCTTTAGCCTAACAAAGCGAATCTAATTTTGAATATTGAATAATGCTCCGTGGATCTTGATACTATAAATACAAGTGTAGTTATCATTTCCGTAATTGTTCAGAACTTTAATCCGTATTCTTCTAGTATTGTATACCATCTAATATTTGTAATTCCAAAATCTACAAATAGTGTTACCTTAAGCTTAAAAGTCTTTTGGAAGTATTTAGGATATGGAAATGTAAACTCACCATAGCTTTCGAACAAATTTGTTGTTGGATCCATTCCCTTAAATATATAGAACTTGTATAAGTATATAAAACTTCAATAATTATATCTTTCATTGCACTTCCTTCAAATCTTTTATCAATTAATAACCACGGATGGATATGTTCAATTGTGACTGAATGAATATGATAACAAAACGGGAGCTAAAGTTTTCATTTAGATATTGGAAAATATTTTTAATAAGTAATTATTCTTAAATCAAGGATTTTTATAGCTATAGATTGTGTTCATAGTATAAGAATTTTAATTGAAATTGTGCAAAAGCATTTATGTGTACTTACTGATTAATTTTTCATCTGTATTTATCGGATAAAGTTTTATTAAATAGTAAATATAGGAAATATATAATTTCTGATAAGTAATTACATACTATAACAGAAAAAAGGGATAGGTATCATTTAATTCAATTTTTGAATACCGCTCCATCGTGTTTCTTACTTGAACGGATTGACAAAGAAGGATAAAGAAGCTTTTTGGTTTTTATTAATGTAAAAACATAAGTGCTATCAAACAACTCATGGGTTAACAACCAAGAATAATAATAGGCTTTTTGTTTATTTTATGATTTTTATGTAAATGCACTTAAAATAGTTTACAAACTTATTCTAATGCAAATAATACTGGATTACGGTTTATTACAATATTTAATTGGATTATACTGACACTGAAGAAATCTTTATGACATTGCATTTGTAAATACATATATATGTAGGGTTAATGTATAAATCTGCCTTTATCGAAGAATTGAGGAAAAACTGGCTATATTTATGTTGTTTTTAATGAACAGTTATCAATTTTTCATGTTTTATTATGGGATAATCTACATTTTACACGATCTGGTACAATGGGCAACAAAATTATGAAGTCCATCATTTAGTTAAAATCAGAATAATGATTAATTTAATAACCTTTACAGCATAAGGTATAGCAGCTGGAAAGGCATTTTCAATCCCTGTATCGGTTTTCCGTTCTTTTAGTAAAACAGTAAATATTTAAATGATTTATAATTTGCTTTCAGTGTGTGGAAAAAATTAGACCTTTATACGTCATATTCTAAGCTATTTTTACGTATAAGAACTTCGTTGAGATGTTGCCATTAAGCCAAAAAATATGTTATACGCAGAGACATTGATTACACTGAAAGAATGAACTGAAGCCATCATGATAGTTCCTATTCAGATATTACACATTTTTTACAGAATGCAGTATAATTAAAAGTAATTCTCCATGTGTCCGTATCTATATTCGATTTTACCGTATTGGACGATACTAGCGACTTACTGCATCAAATTGATAACACGATTACCTTCATCGTATAATATTGATACCTTTAATGTAATTCTAGGTAACTTTTTGGTTTATTTCTTTAAAAAAATTTATCTTTGGTTCATAATTAAGCTATTCGACCAAACGATGTCAAGCACTAATTTACAATGTATATTTACAGCAACACGTATCAATTTTTATTTAATTCATCAGGTCTATAATAGGCTTTCAAATATGAAATGAATCCAGCATATACCAAATTTAAAGTAAAAAAAACTATTTCTTAAATCCTTTTTTAGCGTGTAATATAGAATTGGATATTTTTCTTTTACAAAATTTACAAAATAAATGATTATAATTTATATTCTAATGAAAATCGCTTTTCATTTATATAATGATAAAACTTAGAAAATTGTAACATATTCTAATTTATTGTTTGAAACCAAGAACCGGCAAATAGCTAATTATTGTAAAAACTTGTCCTTAATATATTATTTTTTTTTGAAAAACAAGATTATAAGGGAATAAAATTGATGTTTAGCTCATATTACTTAAGTATCTTGAAATATTGATAAATCTGAAAAACAAAAAATAAAATTGTATAAAGAACATTTGTCGCTCATACTTCTTTGTAGGAACAGTAGCTATGATAATGTACTCCCTTATTGAATTATCTCAATCGGAAGCATTAGTACGTCATCTCATCTTAACACTTAAACTTGAATAAAAAAATGTAAATTTGTTTAAAAGAAAGTTGCAATGTGATACAAATCCAAAAAATAATTTCATAAAAGAAAAATGGTATATACAATAGGTTGACCATTACAATGTACTGGCCCACATAAACGTTTAAGAAATTAAGTCTTCTAAAATCGACCCGGTTTTCGGTCATAGTGAGTGTAGTATATTCAAATTAACTACAAAAAAATATAAAATTAAAATTAACCAAGAAAATTGCAACTGATTTTAGTAGTTCATCATCTTTGGTATTGGTCATTTCCAAGACCAAAAATTATATTTGCCTTGTGAATATATTTTTCTGAAGCTAACGGGAAACGAGTTCCTCACCTACCAAACTAATTAAGTTCTTATTGATGGATGAAAACCATGTTAAACTGGAAAGATATACTGCCTTATTGTGAAAAAGGTGAATCATACGTTTAAACAGATCACCTCAAATTAATGACCTTTTTTGATTCACAAACTTCCATTATGGTTTTGGTAATGGAGTGAAAGTAACAAGAAATAAGTGTCACCGATTTGAGACCTTATAAATGCAACATATTGTTAATAACCTTAAGTTTTGTAACAGTAAATTATATATGGTGAATTAAAAGAAACGATAATAAGCCTCAATTATTCGAACCGATAATTTATAGAAAAATAAGGGTTCATTCTGTAATAAATATTAAAATGATCTTCTGGTTAAAGGCTACAAATGCCATTTCAAAGTAATTATTATGAAAATTATTATTACTTAAAAGATATATTAGTAATAGAATTTAAACATGAAGCTGGTCATATATGTTTTTCGTCACCTTAACAAAGAGATTAATTAAATTTTTCTTTTACAAGCATTATATGGTAATTAATTTTATATTAAATAATAACAGTAATTAAATTTTAGTATTAACATCATAGATCATTGTTCCATTATTGAAACTCATCAATAAAAAAATATGGAATAAAGCAGTTGACTTTAATATATCGCAAAAAATCAGTTATTAAGCTTTCAAAAATATTAAATAGTTATTTTTTTCTGGTTATCATTAATGGATAGGGGTAAAATTTTCTCTGGGATAATTCAAGTAATCAGTGATTACTTAAATTATTTTTAAAAAAGTTATTTTTTTATGTCCTCAATTTACAACAAATATAGCTAAGTACAGTCGAACATCGATATAAGGTGCTAGTTGGGGTCCAAAAAATTCGACCGCGTATCTGATTGTGCCTTATACCGATTTGATTTGTCAATTTTTAGTCAAATTTGACTCAAATTTTTAAAAACAGATTTTTTGGGGTCCAAGACCCTATCGCGCTTTATCGATGTTTGGCTGTATTCAAAGGGAAAAATGAATTATTTAAAAAATAGCTCAGATTATGTGATAATTTAGTGCTTAGGTGTGGATAAATCATAATATAGGAATACTTTTCTTAAACAAAAATCTTTATATCGCTTGCATGTGTCATCCTAATATCGTAATATATAATTAATTATTGCATTTTAAAATATCAGAATAAATAGGAACAAGTAGCTATATTTATTCATATGGGAGAATGGAACATATATCACTCTATAATATCATTTCAATTCATGAATAATTATAAATATAAGTTTTATGGCCATTACTTTTACTTCATTTAGTTAATACTAAAGAAAATCCTTTAAATCTCTTAGGAAGATATAAATTATGCATTGAAAGAAATCTGAGGTTTAAAGTTTAAGGTTAGCAACTAGAATAAAAATATTTATCACATTTCTAATATCATTAATATGAATCGTTTATTTCCTGTTTAGAGATATAGTTATTAAAAACAAAATAGAAAAACTCTAATTTGTAAAATTAAATAAGTCTTCTTCCTCTAATTAATTTTATTGTAATCATCAGGGATGAAAATGAGAAGTATTTTCTGTGACCTTACATATGAATTCTTTTGAAAAGCTACTTCATTATATATCTTTGTCTATTTTGGTTAATATCAGCTTAAAGTGTAAAATCACTTAACAATGCGTATTATATAATTTATTATATGATTATCAAAGATTTTGAATCGTATTAAAGTTTAGTAAATTTTTATTATTTAAATTGTTGGCAATCTACAAAAACCATACGAGTATGAGATATTTGCACTTAATATTTCGTTGTAAATGCAGCTCAGAATAAAATAATAGTTTAAAAATTCGAAAAAAATTCAGATGCTTTAAGAAGGTAACATTAAATTTATGAAATGTCAAAGGCGGATAAAATGTTCTTGCGATTGTATTATAGGAAGAAAAATATAGCCATCACTTGGAAGCATTTCCCTTCCCTTATTCAATTAACAGTCATACCATTTTTAAAAAATTGTAAATAAAATTCCATATCGGCTAAAATTATAACAAGGATAATAGTTCTCATTTTACTTACTTCAATTACTATGGATCCATTCGTACCCTTCATTGGATAACATAAACCATTTGACGAATCATCAATGATGCTTTCAGGGCTTCTACATTCCCAGGAGTAGTTAATACCAAAAATACACTTTCTATTACAGAGTGGTGGAGATGTTAAACCTGATACAATGTTTGCTCCTTTTAATTTAGTTAATTTTTATTTTGCATTACCTGTACTTAAAGAAGCAATATTTGGCATTCCGTTCACATCTAGAAGAAACTTAGCAAGTTCGTTCACCACAAAATTTAGATTAGAAGCAAAATTGTTTTCTTTCTCTACCAAGGAACTTCTTTGATTCACTATCATTATAAAAGCTACTTTATTTACAATTTACATGCGAAGGTCTTTGAAGGCTAAATGAACTAAAAACAAAGTTTAAATCCATAATTACATCTTTATTTTCGGCACTTTTTTGTTTTTGAGGTGTAGATCTTTCGTCTTTATTTTTTGACACAATTAGTGGTACGTTTGTCTTTTCCAGTTCATTAAAAGCTATTTTTAATCTGGTTAAAGAAGTTATAAATGTCATATACTATAAAATATTATTCTTGATGCAATAAAAAGGATTAAGCAGAAACATTTTATTCCAATCCCTTGCATTAAAATAAGATTAATTCTCATTTTCGAACATTTAATATTTTTAATGAGATAGTCAAATTTTGTTTTCGTATTGTTAAAGTAATTTCTATCTTCCCATTGTGTTGTTTAGCTCCGTACGTTCAGTAAAATGTACATGAAGGTACCCCGGGAATTGATTTGTGACAGATAAATATAAAATATTAAAGAATATATCTACTAACTACATTATTATACATTAAGAGTTCTTTGCAAGCTTACTATTAGAGAAACTATATCCAAAATATAGTACAGTTCCTATGATTTGATTTAATATAGTAATAAACATAACTAAACCAATGATCATCCATCCTCCAAAACGTACCCATGTGATATAAGAAAGCTTCATGATTAGAAATATATTAAACATGATGGAAACCAAAGGCAATGTTGGAACAAACGGTGCCTATGCTTAATAAATACTGGTACTTATTTAACTACTTTAAATGACACCGCCTTTGAATTTTGTGGTTGTTTTAGTAGAATTATGTACATAATTACGATAACAATAAATAGAATAGAAATTATTAATAGTGCCCACCACTGTAATTCTACTATCTCGTCATATAGTAGGGTCGTTAAAAGCGCTGAACACAGGAAAACCACACTTATTCCTGAAGAACATGCTACTGCTCTTGAAAATGTCTCAGGTGATGCGAGGTATGAGTAATGCCTGTCTTCTATGTTCGATTTTTCAACAGTATTTTCATGTATTTCTGCTTTATTGTTGTTATTATCATGTATTGATTCATCTGATCGTAATGAGTCAAAAATGGAATCAGATCTTGCCGTTGTTGGAATAGATTGAGCCCCTCTTCGTTCTGATTCCATTTCTTCAACTGAATTCAAAATAATATCTGGTTGATATCTTAAAATTAATACACAGTAAGACACTAGCATATAGGCAAGAAGCGTTCCGATACTCATCATTTCTACCAAGTCTTTCAATTCAAAAAATAATGCGAAAATTGATGTTAATATTCCAGGGAAAATTGTGGCATTAATTGGTATTTCTGTTTTTGGATGTACTTTTCCAAAGAACTTGCAGAACAAGCCATCGTTAGCCATTGCAAATACAATTCTTGGTAACGGAAACAAGGATCCAATGAGACTAGATGTGAGACCAAACACTGCACCAGCAGATATGACATGACCTGCCCATGAAGCGGAAACTTTGTCAAAAGCATTCGGGAGGGGTGACCTTTCGTCCAAGTCGTAATATGGGATCATCATCGTAATCACAACTGATACCGAAATATAAGCTGCAAGAACAATAAATAGCGATGATACTATAGCAATTGGTATGGATTTAGCTGGATCCTCCGTTTCTTCTCCTGTAGTTGCAATGATATCGAAACCGACAAAGGCATAGAAGCAAGAGGCAGCCCCTGAAAGCATTCCGTCAATGCCATATGGAAAAAAATTGTCATATCCTACCCAAAGCATAGGTTTTGCAAAGTATGATCCATAACTGACGGTAAAAATTATTATTACCATATTAATAATGTTGCAAAATAATGTCATCCTGGTTGAATCGCGTACCCCAACGGCTAGAAGAACAGTTGTTAGGAGGGTTAATATGAACGAAAATATATCAGGCCTATGAGTTCCATAAATCGCAGGTATTGGAAAAAACACATGGCTTACGTTTCCAAATACACTAGAAGCCACGTTCTCTAAGCTAGCTGACAAGGCTGAAGCATCAGCAGCCGTTCCTATCATATATTCAAGTAGCAAATTCCAGCCAATTATGAAGGCCCATATTTCTCCAACCGATACATAACTATAGGCGTATGCACTTCCGGTAGTACGTGGCACACGAGCACCAAACTCGGCATATGACAGTCCTGATAATAGTGATGCGAATGCAGCTATCAAGAAAGATAGTATTGTTGACGGACCTGCAATGTTGGCCGCAACCTGTCCGGCTACTACATACGTACCGGCTCCTAAAATTGCACCAATACCCAGTGATGTAAGCTCAAAAGTGGTTAAGCACCTGGCAAAACCTCTTGGGGAGGCTGTTGGCTCCGGTTTTTTTCTTATTAATGAACTTATAAATCGGAAACATGTCCTTCTTATCATAGCAATGTAGTAGAACTTTCTTGATTATTAAAATATATCCAAAATTTGCATAGATATATTTACAAATACAATTATAGATTACTTTATTGTCGGACGCCACTCTATAGCGTGACACCTGCAATATATTATATAGTAATTAATACACTGTTCATTATATTCACCAGAATGTGAAAAAAGTATTCTTAATAAGATATACGATTTAACCAAATCTCTAGTTATGAATTCAAGCTCTTATTCAACTAAAACCATCGATTTTCATCAGTTCATTAGTCTTCTTATATTTTGGAAAATAATTAAAATAAACATTTTTTATTCAATACGTATTAATATTCTTCTGCATTTTAACTAGATTTCAATAATCACACCGTAATTAATTTTTCTTTTGCGGTAAAAGATAGGAATATATATCTGTTCATTATTACTTAAGATGGGATTTTACCTACTTCGAATCTACCCAAACCAGTTTTTGATTTAGATTAAAAAATAGATACATATCCAAAAATTTTTAGTCTTGAAATAGGGTAATTACCAGTCTACAAAGCTTTCATATAGACTCATAGGCTAAATTACACCGACCGTATCCCCAATCGGGATTTCTCGTTTCGCGCCGTTTTTTGCTCA
>LDMZ01062200.1:0-10198 GCA_001455285.1 Sphaeromyxa zaharoni
AAGTGAAGTGTATTTCCTGAATATAGACGTCATTGATGATTTTAACAAACGTATATATAATTTATTGTATCTTTTTAATTTCTTTTATTATTATATTTTAGAAAGGATTTGAATATAAGAGACATTAATATGATTCTTAAAAATGAAAAAACCCTTGGCTGTCCTAGACTATATAATTTATTGTTAAATAGTGTGAAATGCTTTTTACGCAACACGTTTGATGGAAATGATAATAGTATATTCTTGATCATTTCCCTATACAATTACTTTTTGATTGAAGTAAAGACTAGCAATGAAGAACTTTATCTGTTTTGGAAAGATATTATCATCTTTCTTTGTAATCAAGATTATGTTCATGTAGCTTTATTTTTTATATCATATTTAGTGCTTAAATTACGGACCTCTTGTCACGAAAATTATTTTATATATTTCAGAAAACTGTTTATACGCATTAGAAAGTTTCATTGCCTATTTGACATGTCTACTGAATTCCGATATTACAGGTAGTAAATTTATCATGTCAGTAACTATAAATCAATGTAGATAATTTCATTTGTGTTCTCAGAACATTTTTCGAAGTATTTGACTGCGATAGTAGTAAAAAACCAATTGGTTTTGTATTAAATATCGAAATTATAAATTCCATGATTTTAAAATCTGAAGAGATAAAAATTCTGCTTATAAGTTGCATTAAATTTCTTTCAGGTTCTAATGTGAATTTTTAAATTATATCTTGTAGTTCCAAAAAATGAAAATTTCAATTTTATCAGAGAATTCATTTCAAGAAAAAATGTGAAACCTATTATCAATTCTTTAATACTAAATCCCGACTCTTACGAACTTATTAAAAGTAATCTTTCAATGGAGCAAGTAATTTTTTATTTATATAAAGAATTTTAAATAGATTAATATATTATGCTCTTACTCAATCATGAAGAATTTTGTCACCCATCCTTATATGGAGTTTAAACTTGTTATGGAAAATTTCTTTGTTGGCGATTACAGAAAAATCTTGAGAAACTCGGTTTTAATTAATTTCTCCCTTATTTTAAACGAGAATAATGTTTATTATTTCATCCATTTTTTAATAAATTAGGAAAAATTCATTGAAGTGTTTGTTACCGAGTTGTCAAAAATATTAAATCAGCAAAAGGAAAAGACAGAAGATGTATTAAATAACGACAACATTTTGTACTTTGTTGAAACAGGTACGCTTTTTTATTAAATTATTGTATATATAGCTCATAATTATAATACACTATCCTGTTACGTAAAACTTTTATTAAAAAAGCTGGATGAACCAACTAAAAGTTCTTTCCTTCATTCATTGTCAAAAATGATATTTGGCAACAATCAGAAAGTTCTGAACCCGTTGAATATATTTTAACTTAGATTTTATATATTTAGGAAACATTGTGATATTGATATATTATACATCCTACGTTCAGAAAAGAATTTTTTATCTAGTTCGTCGAAATCCTTGATAGCAAAGTCAATATTGGTATCTTTGAATTCCTTAATCGAGGGAAGTGCGGTAATCCTTATGATTTTCCCTTAATTATACTATATTTAGGACAATAAGAACTTGTTTGCAGAGAATCTGAATAATATTAGATTGCAATTATTTATGGTTTTTGTTATTTTCAATGATAAAAAGTGTAGATTGGGATAATTTTAAAGTTTATAATGTGTAATCCTCTGTTGTGTTCTCCTATTAGCCGTCAAATACACTGCATACTTAAAGACTTAAGCGTAGACTGTTTGAATAACGAAACTACATCTTCTTTGTTGATGATATTTAACGTTTTATTTTCTGCCTATAAACTACATATCAACGAGTTGAATTCTCCAAATACAGATACTTCATTAAGTATTGCACTGGTCATTGAATATGTTTCTTTCTAAATTATTTTTAGGAAGCATGCAGTTGCTTGGCCTGTAAGACATGGAATTCTTCATTTAGTAGTATGAAACGTAGTCAAAAGTATAGGACAGTTCTTTTTACACAATTAATTATTTATCCTAAAAGATTTTTGGAACTCAAAGAAGTTTTGCAATTGCTAAAAACAATTCGTTAGAACTTTTTGTTGATCCTAGGTCAGATCAAAATCATATTGCTAGAAAAGTTCTGGAATTTATTTATACCCTGTAAAATATGTATTTATTGTTTGTCTACCGGTTTAAAATCTTTAGCCTAACAAAGCGAATCTAATTTTGAATATTGAATAATGCTCCGTGGATCTTGATACTATAAATACAAGTGTAGTTATCATTTCCGTAATTGTTCAGAACTTTAATCCGTATTCTTCTAGTATTGTATACCATCTAATATTTGTAATTCCAAAATCTACAAATAGTGTTACCTTAAGCTTAAAAGTCTTTTGGAAGTATTTAGGATATGGAAATGTAAACTCACCATAGCTTTCGAACAAATTTGTTGTTGGATCCATTCCCTTAAATATATAGAACTTGTATAAGTATATAAAACTTCAATAATTATATCTTTCATTGCACTTCCTTCAAATCTTTTATCAATTAATAACCACGGATGGATATGTTCAATTGTGACTGAATGAATATGATAACAAAACGGGAGCTAAAGTTTTCATTTAGATATTGGAAAATATTTTTAATAAGTAATTATTCTTAAATCAAGGATTTTTATAGCTATAGATTGTGTTCATAGTATAAGAATTTTAATTGAAATTGTGCAAAAGCATTTATGTGTACTTACTGATTAATTTTTCATCTGTATTTATCGGATAAAGTTTTATTAAATAGTAAATATAGGAAATATATAATTTCTGATAAGTAATTACATACTATAACAGAAAAAAGGGATAGGTATCATTTAATTCAATTTTTGAATACCGCTCCATCGTGTTTCTTACTTGAACGGATTGACAAAGAAGGATAAAGAAGCTTTTTGGTTTTTATTAATGTAAAAACATAAGTGCTATCAAACAACTCATGGGTTAACAACCAAGAATAATAATAGGCTTTTTGTTTATTTTATGATTTTTATGTAAATGCACTTAAAATAGTTTACAAACTTATTCTAATGCAAATAATACTGGATTACGGTTTATTACAATATTTAATTGGATTATACTGACACTGAAGAAATCTTTATGACATTGCATTTGTAAATACATATATATGTAGGGTTAATGTATAAATCTGCCTTTATCGAAGAATTGAGGAAAAACTGGCTATATTTATGTTGTTTTTAATGAACAGTTATCAATTTTTCATGTTTTATTATGGGATAATCTACATTTTACACGATCTGGTACAATGGGCAACAAAATTATGAAGTCCATCATTTAGTTAAAATCAGAATAATGATTAATTTAATAACCTTTACAGCATAAGGTATAGCAGCTGGAAAGGCATTTTCAATCCCTGTATCGGTTTTCCGTTCTTTTAGTAAAACAGTAAATATTTAAATGATTTATAATTTGCTTTCAGTGTGTGGAAAAAATTAGACCTTTATACGTCATATTCTAAGCTATTTTTACGTATAAGAACTTCGTTGAGATGTTGCCATTAAGCCAAAAAATATGTTATACGCAGAGACATTGATTACACTGAAAGAATGAACTGAAGCCATCATGATAGTTCCTATTCAGATATTACACATTTTTTACAGAATGCAGTATAATTAAAAGTAATTCTCCATGTGTCCGTATCTATATTCGATTTTACCGTATTGGACGATACTAGCGACTTACTGCATCAAATTGATAACACGATTACCTTCATCGTATAATATTGATACCTTTAATGTAATTCTAGGTAACTTTTTGGTTTATTTCTTTAAAAAAATTTATCTTTGGTTCATAATTAAGCTATTCGACCAAACGATGTCAAGCACTAATTTACAATGTATATTTACAGCAACACGTATCAATTTTTATTTAATTCATCAGGTCTATAATAGGCTTTCAAATATGAAATGAATCCAGCATATACCAAATTTAAAGTAAAAAAAACTATTTCTTAAATCCTTTTTTAGCGTGTAATATAGAATTGGATATTTTTCTTTTACAAAATTTACAAAATAAATGATTATAATTTATATTCTAATGAAAATCGCTTTTCATTTATATAATGATAAAACTTAGAAAATTGTAACATATTCTAATTTATTGTTTGAAACCAAGAACCGGCAAATAGCTAATTATTGTAAAAACTTGTCCTTAATATATTATTTTTTTTTGAAAAACAAGATTATAAGGGAATAAAATTGATGTTTAGCTCATATTACTTAAGTATCTTGAAATATTGATAAATCTGAAAAACAAAAAATAAAATTGTATAAAGAACATTTGTCGCTCATACTTCTTTGTAGGAACAGTAGCTATGATAATGTACTCCCTTATTGAATTATCTCAATCGGAAGCATTAGTACGTCATCTCATCTTAACACTTAAACTTGAATAAAAAAATGTAAATTTGTTTAAAAGAAAGTTGCAATGTGATACAAATCCAAAAAATAATTTCATAAAAGAAAAATGGTATATACAATAGGTTGACCATTACAATGTACTGGCCCACATAAACGTTTAAGAAATTAAGTCTTCTAAAATCGACCCGGTTTTCGGTCATAGTGAGTGTAGTATATTCAAATTAACTACAAAAAAATATAAAATTAAAATTAACCAAGAAAATTGCAACTGATTTTAGTAGTTCATCATCTTTGGTATTGGTCATTTCCAAGACCAAAAATTATATTTGCCTTGTGAATATATTTTTCTGAAGCTAACGGGAAACGAGTTCCTCACCTACCAAACTAATTAAGTTCTTATTGATGGATGAAAACCATGTTAAACTGGAAAGATATACTGCCTTATTGTGAAAAAGGTGAATCATACGTTTAAACAGATCACCTCAAATTAATGACCTTTTTTGATTCACAAACTTCCATTATGGTTTTGGTAATGGAGTGAAAGTAACAAGAAATAAGTGTCACCGATTTGAGACCTTATAAATGCAACATATTGTTAATAACCTTAAGTTTTGTAACAGTAAATTATATATGGTGAATTAAAAGAAACGATAATAAGCCTCAATTATTCGAACCGATAATTTATAGAAAAATAAGGGTTCATTCTGTAATAAATATTAAAATGATCTTCTGGTTAAAGGCTACAAATGCCATTTCAAAGTAATTATTATGAAAATTATTATTACTTAAAAGATATATTAGTAATAGAATTTAAACATGAAGCTGGTCATATATGTTTTTCGTCACCTTAACAAAGAGATTAATTAAATTTTTCTTTTACAAGCATTATATGGTAATTAATTTTATATTAAATAATAACAGTAATTAAATTTTAGTATTAACATCATAGATCATTGTTCCATTATTGAAACTCATCAATAAAAAAATATGGAATAAAGCAGTTGACTTTAATATATCGCAAAAAATCAGTTATTAAGCTTTCAAAAATATTAAATAGTTATTTTTTTCTGGTTATCATTAATGGATAGGGGTAAAATTTTCTCTGGGATAATTCAAGTAATCAGTGATTACTTAAATTATTTTTAAAAAAGTTATTTTTTTATGTCCTCAATTTACAACAAATATAGCTAAGTACAGTCGAACATCGATATAAGGTGCTAGTTGGGGTCCAAAAAATTCGACCGCGTATCTGATTGTGCCTTATACCGATTTGATTTGTCAATTTTTAGTCAAATTTGACTCAAATTTTTAAAAACAGATTTTTTGGGGTCCAAGACCCTATCGCGCTTTATCGATGTTTGGCTGTATTCAAAGGGAAAAATGAATTATTTAAAAAATAGCTCAGATTATGTGATAATTTAGTGCTTAGGTGTGGATAAATCATAATATAGGAATACTTTTCTTAAACAAAAATCTTTATATCGCTTGCATGTGTCATCCTAATATCGTAATATATAATTAATTATTGCATTTTAAAATATCAGAATAAATAGGAACAAGTAGCTATATTTATTCATATGGGAGAATGGAACATATATCACTCTATAATATCATTTCAATTCATGAATAATTATAAATATAAGTTTTATGGCCATTACTTTTACTTCATTTAGTTAATACTAAAGAAAATCCTTTAAATCTCTTAGGAAGATATAAATTATGCATTGAAAGAAATCTGAGGTTTAAAGTTTAAGGTTAGCAACTAGAATAAAAATATTTATCACATTTCTAATATCATTAATATGAATCGTTTATTTCCTGTTTAGAGATATAGTTATTAAAAACAAAATAGAAAAACTCTAATTTGTAAAATTAAATAAGTCTTCTTCCTCTAATTAATTTTATTGTAATCATCAGGGATGAAAATGAGAAGTATTTTCTGTGACCTTACATATGAATTCTTTTGAAAAGCTACTTCATTATATATCTTTGTCTATTTTGGTTAATATCAGCTTAAAGTGTAAAATCACTTAACAATGCGTATTATATAATTTATTATATGATTATCAAAGATTTTGAATCGTATTAAAGTTTAGTAAATTTTTATTATTTAAATTGTTGGCAATCTACAAAAACCATACGAGTATGAGATATTTGCACTTAATATTTCGTTGTAAATGCAGCTCAGAATAAAATAATAGTTTAAAAATTCGAAAAAAATTCAGATGCTTTAAGAAGGTAACATTAAATTTATGAAATGTCAAAGGCGGATAAAATGTTCTTGCGATTGTATTATAGGAAGAAAAATATAGCCATCACTTGGAAGCATTTCCCTTCCCTTATTCAATTAACAGTCATACCATTTTTAAAAAATTGTAAATAAAATTCCATATCGGCTAAAATTATAACAAGGATAATAGTTCTCATTTTACTTACTTCAATTACTATGGATCCATTCGTACCCTTCATTGGATAACATAAACCATTTGACGAATCATCAATGATGCTTTCAGGGCTTCTACATTCCCAGGAGTAGTTAATACCAAAAATACACTTTCTATTACAGAGTGGTGGAGATGTTAAACCTGATACAATGTTTGCTCCTTTTAATTTAGTTAATTTTTATTTTGCATTACCTGTACTTAAAGAAGCAATATTTGGCATTCCGTTCACATCTAGAAGAAACTTAGCAAGTTCGTTCACCACAAAATTTAGATTAGAAGCAAAATTGTTTTCTTTCTCTACCAAGGAACTTCTTTGATTCACTATCATTATAAAAGCTACTTTATTTACAATTTACATGCGAAGGTCTTTGAAGGCTAAATGAACTAAAAACAAAGTTTAAATCCATAATTACATCTTTATTTTCGGCACTTTTTTGTTTTTGAGGTGTAGATCTTTCGTCTTTATTTTTTGACACAATTAGTGGTACGTTTGTCTTTTCCAGTTCATTAAAAGCTATTTTTAATCTGGTTAAAGAAGTTATAAATGTCATATACTATAAAATATTATTCTTGATGCAATAAAAAGGATTAAGCAGAAACATTTTATTCCAATCCCTTGCATTAAAATAAGATTAATTCTCATTTTCGAACATTTAATATTTTTAATGAGATAGTCAAATTTTGTTTTCGTATTGTTAAAGTAATTTCTATCTTCCCATTGTGTTGTTTAGCTCCGTACGTTCAGTAAAATGTACATGAAGGTACCCCGGGAATTGATTTGTGACAGATAAATATAAAATATTAAAGAATATATCTACTAACTACATTATTATACATTAAGAGTTCTTTGCAAGCTTACTATTAGAGAAACTATATCCAAAATATAGTACAGTTCCTATGATTTGATTTAATATAGTAATAAACATAACTAAACCAATGATCATCCATCCTCCAAAACGTACCCATGTGATATAAGAAAGCTTCATGATTAGAAATATATTAAACATGATGGAAACCAAAGGCAATGTTGGAACAAACGGTGCCTATGCTTAATAAATACTGGTACTTATTTAACTACTTTAAATGACACCGCCTTTGAATTTTGTGGTTGTTTTAGTAGAATTATGTACATAATTACGATAACAATAAATAGAATAGAAATTATTAATAGTGCCCACCACTGTAATTCTACTATCTCGTCATATAGTAGGGTCGTTAAAAGCGCTGAACACAGGAAAACCACACTTATTCCTGAAGAACATGCTACTGCTCTTGAAAATGTCTCAGGTGATGCGAGGTATGAGTAATGCCTGTCTTCTATGTTCGATTTTTCAACAGTATTTTCATGTATTTCTGCTTTATTGTTGTTATTATCATGTATTGATTCATCTGATCGTAATGAGTCAAAAATGGAATCAGATCTTGCCGTTGTTGGAATAGATTGAGCCCCTCTTCGTTCTGATTCCATTTCTTCAACTGAATTCAAAATAATATCTGGTTGATATCTTAAAATTAATACACAGTAAGACACTAGCATATAGGCAAGAAGCGTTCCGATACTCATCATTTCTACCAAGTCTTTCAATTCAAAAAATAATGCGAAAATTGATGTTAATATTCCAGGGAAAATTGTGGCATTAATTGGTATTTCTGTTTTTGGATGTACTTTTCCAAAGAACTTGCAGAACAAGCCATCGTTAGCCATTGCAAATACAATTCTTGGTAACGGAAACAAGGATCCAATGAGACTAGATGTGAGACCAAACACTGCACCAGCAGATATGACATGACCTGCCCATGAAGCGGAAACTTTGTCAAAAGCATTCGGGAGGGGTGACCTTTCGTCCAAGTCGTAATATGGGATCATCATCGTAATCACAACTGATACCGAAATATAAGCTGCAAGAACAATAAATAGCGATGATACTATAGCAATTGGTATGGATTTAGCTGGATCCTCCGTTTCTTCTCCTGTAGTTGCAATGATATCGAAACCGACAAAGGCATAGAAGCAAGAGGCAGCCCCTGAAAGCATTCCGTCAATGCCATATGGAAAAAAATTGTCATATCCTACCCAAAGCATAGGTTTTGCAAAGTATGATCCATAACTGACGGTAAAAATTATTATTACCATATTAATAATGTTGCAAAATAATGTCATCCTGGTTGAATCGCGTACCCCAACGGCTAGAAGAACAGTTGTTAGGAGGGTTAATATGAACGAAAATATATCAGGCCTATGAGTTCCATAAATCGCAGGTATTGGAAAAAACACATGGCTTACGTTTCCAAATACACTAGAAGCCACGTTCTCTAAGCTAGCTGACAAGGCTGAAGCATCAGCAGCCGTTCCTATCATATATTCAAGTAGCAAATTCCAGCCAATTATGAAGGCCCATATTTCTCCAACCGATACATAACTATAGGCGTATGCACTTCCGGTAGTACGTGGCACACGAGCACCAAACTCGGCATATGACAGTCCTGATAATAGTGATGCGAATGCAGCTATCAAGAAAGATAGTATTGTTGACGGACCTGCAATGTTGGCCGCAACCTGTCCGGCTACTACATACGTACCGGCTCCTAAAATTGCACCAATACCCAGTGATGTAAGCTCAAAAGTGGTTAAGCACCTGGCAAAACCTCTTGGGGAGGCTGTTGGCTCCGGTTTTTTTCTTATTAATGAACTTATAAATCGGAAACATGTCCTTCTTATCATAGCAATGTAGTAGAACTTTCTTGATTATTAAAATATATCCAAAATTTGCATAGATATATTTACAAATACAATTATAGATTACTTTATTGTCGGACGCCACTCTATAGCGTGACACCTGCAATATATTATATAGTAATTAATACACTGTTCATTATATTCACCAGAATGTGAAAAAAGTATTCTTAATAAGATATACGATTTAACCAAATCTCTAGTTATGAATTCAAGCTCTTATTCAACTAAAACCATCGATTTTCATCAGTTCATTAGTCTTCTTATATTTTGGAAAATAATTAAAATAAACATTTTTTATTCAATACGTATTAATATTCTTCTGCATTTTAACTAGATTTCAATAATCACACCGTAATTAATTTTTCTTTTGCGGTAAAAGATAGGAATATATATCTGTTCATTATTACTTAAGATGGGATTTTACCTACTTCGAATCTACCCAAACCAGTTTTTGATTTAGATTAAAAAATAGATACATATCCAAAAATTTTTAGTCTTGAAATAGGGTAATTACCAGTCTACAAAGCTTTCATATAGACTCATAGGCTAAATTACACCGACCGTATCCCCAATCGGGATTTCTCGTTTCGCGCCGTTTTTTGCTCA
>LDMZ01062219.1:0-24839 GCA_001455285.1 Sphaeromyxa zaharoni
GACTTGAAACTTGATCAGGCATAATTATGAAACAAACGTTAAAATAAACTACAGGGGTTTTTTAAAAAAGCACACTAATCTAACCTGCCGCCCGCTTCTTGGGCGTGCACCACAGCTATCTATATATCCGAATTATAATTATTTTTGTGAAAATAATATGTACTATAGAATGATATCTGTTCCTAGTTCGAATTATTAAATATTTATATCCGATGATGACATCAGTAATATCTTAAATAAAGAAATTCAGAGACATAAATAATTATTTTGTTTGGAAACTGTCAACTGTGGTACACACGTTAACCTTGACGATATGAATAAAAATGATAAACTATTTGATTTGGAAATAAGAAATTATCAATTTTTTTAGGTTCATATAATGCATATAACAATCTATCAAAGGAAAAAAAGATAATTCCAGCATTATGGATAACAGTTAAAATATATACAGATGTAAAAAGTAATCAAAATATGGCATCGTGCTTTTTTCCTAACTTGTTTTTGTTGTGATCTTGATTTATACAGTATAATGGAGAGTAAGCACGAGGTTGTAATGCCTCATTAAAAGTTCTCGTCACGCACTTCTAAAGGGTTTCAGCTTACCTATAATATATATTAGCTAGTCGTTATAATATGCACATTGACGATTTAAATTTATTTTATGTCTCTAAGGAATCTCTTGCGTTTTCTCTGATCTACAAAACCTTAGGGAAATTTGCTAGTTTAAAAAAAGGTTTTTTAATTTTTAAGTTTTTTATAAGGAGTTCCAAAAAATTTTTATGGGTTACTGTCTAAAAAATCTATGCATAGTTTTGAAATAGAAATCAATGATGTGTAGGAGGCAATAATAAGATTTCTTCATGAGTAAAATACTATTAAGGTTGATGCAATGGATGTATGAAAAATGAAGTTAAATATTGGTTTTCAAATATTTAAAAAGAAAAGCCGACAGTGTTAAATCGTAAAATAATAATTATTAAATGTCATGTGAATGTAAATGTATAACAACCACACGCGAAGTCTACTCAAGAGTCTATCTCAAAGGATTATAACATAAAAATTTAATAATATCTTGTAAGAGGTGAGAAACCGAGTACTTGTTTGAATTTGGATGAAAAAAATTGCCATTTTTTAATGTTACGAGAAGCTATTAGGATTCGCAAAATAAAATATCTGTTAACATTTTAACACCAAACACGGGCATAAGTACATAACATCAGTTTCGAAGAAGAAAAAAAAATTCCTAAGAATTGAGAAATAAACTTCAACCAAAGCAAAGAATATATCGAAATTTTAGATTTTTGAATGATGCAGTATTAAACGTAACCTATATTGTGTTTGAAGAACATTTTCAAGGTTCTTCATATTTTTCAGATGGAAAGGCTAAAAAGACGTACAATGTGAAGATTTGTGACCAAGTACATTAAAATCAGAAAATAAACTTTAGAAAACATCATTTTGTCTAGTAAACGCCATATCTGATTGATCTAAAATACATGCAGAAACCGTACATCAAAATTAGCTGAGAACATATTTATTTGAAATATTTGTGGTTGAAAGCTCAGACAGATCCAATATAGGCCAACTGGTCATTCTTGTTAGTAAAAAATCTCAGATCTTGCTTGCATGGAAGAACTTTTGACTATGGCCGACATATACGCTACCTCAACCAGGTGGGATATTTATGATACAGTGGAGAACCTGTAGCTATGAATGGGTACTTCGGATAAACTTAATGGTATTAAGTACAAACTGTTCATACATAATAAGCGGAGAAAAAGCGGCTTAATTGTGTAAGATTCCTAAGGGTTACTACCACACCAAAATATATCTAAAACCAACAACGCATATGCTTAAACTTTAATTATTTTTTTGTAATATATTTCTATATTCATTAAAGTCCCTCGAATCGTAACTACTGTTACGTGGTCTAAATTTTAGGGGTGATTTGATGTTTAACTTGATCGATAAACTTAAAATTGGATTATTATAAGAGAAATTATAATAGATGAACCATCATATGCAGGTCATAACTCACTACAACTTTATCAATCATTAAAACTTTTATGATAAAATACAAAGAATTGATGATATAATTGGGATGGTTATTAAAGTAGTTAAATTAATTATGCACGAGGTATAGGTTATCGCTTATTCATAAACTTTGTTACGGGAAGGTTGTTACAAATATGAAGATATACGGTAAAAAGTAGATGTGAATCTCAGAATAAATTTTACAAGCATTAAGAATACATTTTTTTTTGTGCAGAGAAAAATACACCCACCTTCAGTTCTGTCAATTCAATATTATTTCGATACTCTTCTTTGTCGTGCGATATAACAGAACATTTTTCTAATTAATTCAGAAGTTTCAGAGATACAATAAAGTCATCTCGAAAATGTCAAAAGACAAATTAGCTCTCCAGCATTAACTGAAATTTTTGAAACGCCCAGTAGGAAAAAGTAATCATTGTTACATTTCCGTTTGCAAGACATCGGATGATTTTTTTTAAAAAACTTTCATGTTGTCTCTTAGCCATCAAATTAACCTTGTTGATAATTGAAATTGATCATTATTTATCAAATTTTGAAATTTAGCGGTCTTATTTTGACATATTATCTAACCCTTATCTTATTTACATTAAAAATGCACCTCAACACCACTAATGAAGTTAAATAAGTTCAAAACAGGTAAAGATTTAAAACCGAAGTTTAATGTCAAAATTTAGTATTTTCGCCTTTTATTATATTTCACAGCTTACGATTCATGCTGGTTATGTTCTGTCAATGTTTGAAAGTACTTTTCTCTATCAAATTTTTTTTCTTTATGAATTTGAAAAAGAACAAGCCACGTTTCACTGACGGAAGCCTATATACTGCTTTACTGATTTCTTCCAGACAGGATTTATATACAAATATTGATATACTGGAAAGAGAAAAGGAATGATAGACATGATGTCAGGGACATATAGATAAGAATCTACTAAGCGTAAATTTTAGTTGATATTATGCTTCTTAAATTTTCAAAATTGTCGTAAATTTAGAACGCGTTCTTCCTTTAACAAAAAGTGTTTTATTAATCAAAACTTTTATGAATACAATGGACTCCCATATATTTCTAAGTTATAATTAATTGCTCATCTCAATTCATCAAAACGAGGCCTGTATTAATAAGGAAAATATAATAATTTAATCAAAAGCATGATTTATTGTTAATAAATATATTTGTTTCCTACAAGCTAAACCTAATCATCATTTGAGCTATACCTGACCCAGTCAGAAAAGTCACTCCAGTAGTGAGGTGGCGCCAAGGGAAAATGTACTTGATACCTTTGATCTTGGAAGCTCCCCCAATGTAATGGGTCAAGTGAATATGTTTTGAATAGAGACGCTCTTCACTGAGGCTAAGCTGTCCGAAGAGATCTGGATAATTCAACCCTCTCGTAGTTGGAATCAGCTGAAATTCTGTTATGAGATGATTTTAATATTACTTAAAATTAATCTCGGTCAATAAAGTTAAAAATGACCATGGAGGAGTAACCACAAGCATGAAATTTAATCTAAGGTATGTGAATGTGTGTTTTTACAAAAACCAGCTGTTTGCGACTTACATTTACCACACTAAACGTTACACGATCAAGACCTTAAGTCATAAGACTCCTTTTAAAAAATTTTTGTGATTAGACTTCTAGCATGTTTTAAGTTCAGAGATTTAATAAACTCATCAGCTTTTTCTCATATCTTGTGATAAAAATATATATCAATAACGTAATTTAATGTGTAGTTTATTTCAAAACAGAAACTAAAGGCCAGTGAACGATTTTGAACCTAACAATGCATTTATGTTACTTAAATGTATTTATTTCGTTTGTAAATTTCAGTCTAAGATAAAAAAATGTATCTAACTAATAGTACAAAATTAAAAAATCATCAATTTTAAGATAAAGAGCAATTATTATTAAACAAATTTTTTAACAAGTTGAAAAAATTCAATACTTCTAACGTGAATTTAATGGGCTTAATTAAATTAGTAACATGCTACTTTTTAATAATTAAAGAAATATTATGGAAGATATTTAAATATGGAAAAATTCTTTTGAGTAACACAATTCATGTTCAAATTAACCCCAAAGATATAATAAAACCATAAACGCCTAAAGTTTAAAATTCGTCATTTGCTCTAACAGCAACTAATAATATGCTATAGATATATTTTTTGTGTAACATTTCTACAATAGAGGTCAAGTAAGATTAAAACTGGTATTATGATTTATAAAATTTAAGAATTATACAAGTTAAACAAAAATATCTATTTTTAAAATTGACCCATTCATAAACAATTTGGGAATAAACTATTATTTCGGATTAATTGTTTCAAATTGCTTCTCATTCGATAGATAAAGTAATTTAACTTTAATATCATTATAAATTCAAAACTTTAAAACCTACTAATTCGGTAATTAGGCAACTCCATTAAGTGTCGATACTGATTTTTACAAATATAATAATTTTTTCACTTTACATATCATTGAGCGATCAAAGGGTAAACAAGTGTATCATTAAAAGCATTTAGAAATTAAAAATCATTCATAAACTAGATCTATTACGTAATTAAACAAAAACCCAAAATAATTAAACGTTCTATATTTTAAAGATTAAGTTATATTAATGATAGTAATATGAATGGAAAAAATTCTGCCATAATTTTATTTTGAGAGCAACAATATTTCGTAAACAGTACTGCTTACTTTTGTATGCTTTACACTCACTGCTGTTAAAAGTTACGTTTAATAATCAAAATAAAATTTTTTAACGAAAAAAGTTCAAAGTTTAAATAAATGTAACGCATCTTAAAAGGTCCAGCAGTTAGCTTATCATCAAATAAAATCCATTCATTAAAAATATTAGTATGGAGAAGAAACATTGTAACATAGACCCTCATTTTAACTTTCACAATAACTTTAAACCCGGAACTAAAGAAAAAAAAACTTCAATTCTTCTGAATTAATAGAAAAGTGTCTGAATGAATTGATTTATGGTCTCATATTTATCTTGATTTAATACTATCCTTTCCGACTTAAAGAATAATATTAATAAGCATAAGATTAAGATGAAAAAAGATTAAAACATTTCGATGTTTCAGTATAATTGATTACTCATCTTACCTCAGTAATACCCAAAACAGGCGCAATTGTTATTATTGAATCTTCATCAATATTGATAAGAAAATTTACTATCTCATAAGTAGCCACTTCTAATCTTGATTTAGACTAAACATTGTTTGCCAGATTGAATGACGAGAAAAGCACCCTCGGACATTTAATATGATTACTGTCGGTTACTTAGTAACTATGAAGCCAAGATAATTAAGAACGTAACAAGTTTACGCAATATGATTAGAGAGATTAATTCTGTCGACAAGCATATATACGGGTGGAGCCAGGCGGCCATAATTAAGGAGTAAGTCTAAGTTAAATGGCGAATAGGCAGGAAGGGTTCGGGTTTTCTAAAGAAGTTAAGAAGGCTGTACATATTTTAGAAATTTGTTCATATCGTTTTAGCTGCAAGCAAAGTACAGTCTTGAAGAAGAAGCTGAAGCGATTAAATGGATATCTGATGTATTGGGGGAGCAGATCTCTTACACTCCAGGCATGGATGGGGCACACCAGGTTCTAAAGGATGGCGTGCTTTTATGCAGGTGAGAAGCATTTTTTAATCTTAAAAAATCGTAGGCTTATGAATGCAATAAAACCAGGTGCAATTAAGAAGATTAATGACAGTAAAATGGCATTCAAACAAGTATAAATGAACTTAAACATTTTTAAAATGAAAGATGGAAAATGTGAGTTCCTTTCTGCGAGCCTGTGCTGATTATGGTGTTGGTATCGCTGATACTTTTCAAACAGTTGATTTGTATGAAAACCAGAATATGCATCAAGTGATCATTGGAATTTTTTCACTGGGAAGAAAAGCAAGAGTAAATGGATACACTGGACCGTGTTTAGGTCCAAAAGAATCTGAAAAGAATGAACGCCAATTTACTGAGGAGCAGTTGAAAGAAGGTCAAACGGTGATTGGGCTTCAGATGGGTACAAACAAAGGTGCTAGTCAGTCTGGACAAAACTTTGGAAAACCACGTTCAATATTAGATTAACGACCAAAACTACAACTTAACATTATTTTTAAACTGTTTCTAAGCACCGTACCTTTGTTCTCGTTCGTTGTATTTTTTTAAAATCCTTGGTAATCCGATCGTAGAGAGTTCCTTCCATGAATCACAGTTTCTATGATGTTTTAGGGTATAAAGAATGAAGTAACTGTATTTCTGTAAATTTTAAATGCCACGGAGAAAACCCGTAAGGAGTTAAAATCGGACCAATAGTTATAATCAATTGAGGATTGTATTCTTTTAGGTTTTCTAAACAACTTTATAAAAATATAAATCAATAAAAATAAGCATTTCTGTCCTGAGATATCAAAACTGGGCATAAATGTATGACAGCCATTAAACCAAAAGTAAAATCTGGAAGTGACGCACCACGATGAAAGAGAAAATTATATTTTGAACTTTGTCACAATAGTGGAGTTATTCAGATGAACACTTCCTAATAATTAGTAGTCCTATAAACTTATAATTGTACCTGAAATTATTAAAACGTATATGTTAATTTTTTAAAATGAATATAGATTAACCTGGATATATGTTAAAATTCTGGTTCAATTTGTTTATGAAATTAAGACCTTAGTTTACAAAATTTTTAGTCACAATGAAAGAAATTTTTTAACCTTACTGGGACAATAATAAAATTGAGGAAATACATAAACCCTAAATTGGAAAGGAATGTGTTTTTAGACATTCGTAAAGTTGTATTAAAATATCTTTTTAAAAAGTTCTTTTGTTTTTTAATGTCGGGTGAGTAACATTTTTTCGCTTGAATGTATAGAACGGACCAATAAAATCTCTTTCACGGATCTTATTTTAATAACATCTGTCCTAAACACAGGCTATTTTTTTAGAAAAATACGGTTTTGAAAAAGCAATAAATCAATTTCTAATTAATCTAGGTAATAGTATTTATAAAAGTAAAATAAAATTTGTGGTTTTATTCTGGTACTGAGTATATTTTAACATATTCAATTATTCAAATGAGCCTTTATAAAATGCAAAAATTTCAAAGACAATTGTGTGATAAAAAAATTTTCAAGAAACAAGATATGAGTACATTGATCAACAAATTGGAACAAAATCAATAAAAATACTTAGTTTAAATAATATCTACAAAAAAATTGGGTAAAAAATTCAAATTAGAGAATATTCTGAAACTATACATGATTTACATTTAACAAGATAATAATATTGGAAAAAGACGAGTAAGTTTTCTTAAAAAATTTATCCTTCTGTGTCAGTAACAATTATTTTTAAGAACCTAATAACTTTTTTTATCAAAATATAAGATTATTCAATTGATAAAAATAACAATAATAATATGATTTATGACTTATATTTTCATAAAAATTCGTTGCAATACTGTTAGTAGCCCATCTATTAATAGATAGACTAAAAGTCGAACGAGTAAAGGTTCTTCGTTTTAGCCTTTTCAAAAAAAATATGGTCTGCACCCAGTTGAGAACATTATATTGTTACCTTTTGATTTTTCGTGATCATATTAATACTGAATTAGGAATGATTTTTAAAACTTAATAATTGAATTCTGTGATAAATATTACGTAGGTTTTTACATTAATATATATATATATATATAACCATTCATTTTGAATGAATCATAGGACGTGTATAGGCATGTAGGCTCTACAGGTATAATATTTTCAGTTTTAACTTTTAGCTATTTAATCTTACAAATACAGCCGTTTTTTACTAAGAAATTAAAAACCAACAAAAAGGAGAAATCTAACACATAAAATATTATTAAATATGCCAAGAAAGACTAAATAAGTTCATAAATAAATAAAAAAATAAAAATGAGATTCCAAAAATTCTAAAATGGAAGTTTTAATATTTTAAAGAATTTGTATGCACAGTTTTTTGAATGTTTTATGAATCAAAAAGTGATGAACAAGTGCTTCAAAATTCAGCACATTTACAGCTCACAAAAAATATTTTAGCAATGAAATAATTTACCACATACTATCAAAAAAAAATATAAGTTAAAAAGTAATAAATAGTTCAGCGATTTTCATAACCTTTTTAAATGAAAATTATTTAAAAAAAATTTAAAACTAATAGAAATAAAGAAATGTTTTTCGAATCTCTAAAAATAACAAATAACGGAATCCCCAGATGTTTGAGTAAAAAGTATTTCTTTCATTGCTATTATTTAAAAATTGATATCGAAATTAATAGAAAAATATTCATTAGCCGAAATAATCTAGCATTTCATTAATGTAAATACTATCGCTTAAAAATGAATTAATTTATTTTTTGTTAAAGACAAACCATCAAATACAACATGTGCTAGCAATTTAATGGAGAGAAAGAGCTATAAGAGTGTAGTAAGTGAAAAAAAGATCAAATTATAAGTGTAATTTATCATTAATCTGTAGAGATAATAAAGAAACTGTGGAATGATGGAAAGAATCATCTTTTATGTGAACGGACAGAGTGATGACCATTTGATCCATCCACAAACCTCGAAAATTATCAACATGGTTTTATATCTTAATTTGCGTACACATATCAATAGTTGTTTCTATCATTAAATTTGGCACAAAAATTTTAAAAACTGGTTTTAATTATTAAAAAATTTCGACAAAAATAAATTATATTCAAAATAAAAATTTATTCTAGTGAATGTGTATTAAACCGATTTTAAATACTGTCAGTCAAAATTTCACCAAAAATAATTTCATGCTACGTGATGTTACGTACATAAAGTTCTGAAACTTGTTAATAACTCACTAACATACAAAACTTAATTTTAAAAAAGTAGTCCTTCAGAAGAGCTAGTTAGATCTGTGTTAATTATTAAAAGTTCCATTAATTGAAAAATTTAAATTTATAGTTAATCTCATTTTTGGCTCAACGGTACATGTATATTCGCAAGAGGCATGGAAATAAAATACTAATTAATTTCTCTCATCATATTCTATTCTATTGATTAAAGATTTTACATCTCATAAAGAATAAATCTAACCATAAAAATCATATTTTACATATACATCTATTTTAAAAAACTTAACAAACCTAGGCAAAGGATATATGAAATAAATCAAAAATTTAAAATGATACCCACTAAACTCCGGTGTTACTTGGATTGATAATGAACAATAATATGCAGAATGGATAAAAATTTTGAATATTCTAAGACGGAAATCACAAAGCTACCGCTAAATGTCATTTCTCAAGGTCTAACCTGATTATCAAAACTGTTGATCTCTTCCTCTATAGTAGATTTTTATGCCTGATATATAGTAAATTTCAATGGTCAAGAAGAAAATAATTACATTATTTGGCCATTATATAATATACCTGTCTAACAACCCTATATAACGTGTAATTAGAATTATATTCATCTTTCTATTTATAGGAAGCTACATATTTGAAGCTTGGTCCTTTAACCACGCAGAAATCGTTTTTAAATGGTGGGGGTTATGTGCACTAAAATTAAAAAATGAATATCAAATTGACTGTTTAATAATATTTTTGAACATTTATTATCATTTGCTATAGTTTAAAATTATTTTTCATGTTAAAAGCTATAATTGGTTTATAAAAAAGAGTATCTACAGGTTTCTAGTAAAGAGTCATACGGAAAAAAATAATCACGCAAAATTAGATATATTTACAGGCTGAAGGTTAAACCTTAAAAATATTAGTCATTTAATTGATTTGACTATGTTAGTCGTTTTTATTTGATTAAATCGGCTTTTCCCAATTAAAACGATGGAAGATTTAGAGTACTTAAAATAAAGTTAGTAGAAATATAAGTTGTTAATCCTATTAAGGATAAATCTGTTGGATTAAGTTTGAAAATTCTTTTGTACATTAACGCATTGTAAAAAACTAGTTGAACCAGGTCGTATTGTATGCACCAAATGAAAATAATTCATGCTTTATTAAAAAAATTCATAAAAAATAAAATGGTACCTTGTTACAAATAAAACACGATTTAATTGAAAAATTAATTTAAAAAATTTATTTTACTACCTGAAAAATTATCATTTATCACATCAGCAGTATATTTTTGCCCATTCACCTTCTTAAGACTTCTTAAATTGTATGGAAGAGAATAAAGTCCGTGTTCCTCAATAATGAACAATTTAGCACGAGATTCATTTTCTGTATGTAAATTTTGGTAATCTTTTCTTATTGTTTCATAGCTAATCCTATCGTGCCTACCTGGAAAGGAGTAACATAAAATAAGAGATTTTATGAACTAAATGGATCATACAAAGTAATCGAATGCAGTCCAATAGTGTTAAGAATTTTTAATGCAAGAAGGAGCTGGTCGCTACGGAAATCATCCAGAGGCATAACCAAGCCAACATGTGAAAGTTCACGATTCATCTTTACTGCCGTTCCCTCATACCGGATTGCGTATAAAACGCACACGTAAATTCTTTTTATAAACGTATATAAAAAATTAACACTAAATCCTAGATAAAAAATTAAATTGTACGAAATCACTAACAAGCGATTATAAATCATTCTATTGGTTAATTTTGTCATGCGTATTTTTTTTTAAATTGCCAGTTTCTTCAGCATTTTTACTTTTTATTAAATCCTTTGTGAATATTATTCAAAAAAAATCACGACAGATTCGATTTTATATAAACTTCGAAAAAGAAATCGTTCGAGTCTGCACCAAATGAACTTTCTGAAATGATCCTGCGTTGTTTTATACTAGTTTTATCAATCAAGCCCCGGCTCTGAGTTATTACAACACGAATCAGTTTTTGGATATATAAAATGGGAATTATGTTTAACAAAATTGTCGATATATAATATATATTACTAGATGTATCATTTTTACTTTTTTCCTAGGGTACTTATGGAACTAAGAGAAAAAAATAATTTTGAATACTGAGAATAACTTTTTAATTACAAAATCAATCCAATATATTATTCTCTAGGATGAATCATTTCTCTTCTTATGGGGATACTTCATTTTGATATCGATTTCAGGTGGGACAACCTCCTCTTTAGAATCTAAGAAGTGGGAATATCATGAAAAATAATGAAATTAATTGCAATATCCTCAAGGGTGGTACCCCAATTCAGGACAGAAATTGAAATATAACCGATCGATTTTTCCTTTATTGACGAAGCCATCGAAATAACAAACTTCCTGCTCCCCTCATTTTGTTTTATTTTATGTTGAAGTCCATCTGATCAAATAAAAACTCTATTTTACATAATTTTGGCATTTTATAGGTTCGGGAAACTTTCTTAAACAAAAATGATTCGCATCACAGTGTCCAAGTCATAATTATTGTTAATTAGTAAACTCATAAATTAGCGACACCTTGAAATATATTTTAACAAAAGTTGGTATAAAAAAATTTAAAATTTGTTTGATAGTTTTACTGACAAATAACAAAGTAAAATCAATCACGTGCTAAAAGGTTAGTAAGCATCGTCGAAAACTTTTTCTTAACTATCTTGATGGGTCCTGGGTACCATTTTTAGAGCAAGAATTGTGATGACCACGCGTCGATAAATCCTACAGTTGCACTTGCAAAAATTTTTAAAAACATTTTGTGAGATACTGGGATTAGCGATAGATATGTGTATATAGATGACGGCTGGAGGCAACAAAATTGATACTCTACAATGTAGTTACGTTTTTGTTGCTGTTTTGGATGTCTTTCATAAGTATTACATTGACGAGAACTAACTAATTTTAGCATACAAAACTTCATACTATACATGGTAACGACCACGAGAATATATGAAATATAAAGATCGTTTTGAAAGATAGAGACAAGCCACTGATACCGTCATACTTGGTTATTTATTTTATATTTCATTCACATTTTCGGAATATTCTTCACCTTCTCTAAGTTTATTTTTGTATATCCTAGCGTTCAAAGGGTAATTGGCTCTCCAATTTTATTTTCGGTAAGATTCGTTACAGATATTCACCTTATCATTATATAATCGTGAATATTTGAATGGTTGTATTCTTGAAAATTTATTTTCTAAGAATTGAAGTGCAGCTGAAAACTATGAATTTTTACAGTGATTATATTTTACAATAAATCGGACTAATGCAAGCATTTATTTAAAGTTAAGGTGAAAATAAAACAAAATTATTCATAATCAAAAGAAATAGAATGGAGATAAATAATTTAATCGGCTTAAGTTAGCTTGTATTGTAAAAACTGCATAGATTAAATTGGTATTTGAATGAAAATTTTATTTTAGTTTTCAAACAAATTTATTAGTTGTATTTAGTTGAATTAATCATTCAATTTATGCTATTATAAAAAATGCAAACCATAGCCATCCAACACCACCTTTGTCAGGCTTGTCGAAAGACGTGCTTAATAATCGTAGGAAGCCTGGGAATAAGGAACATATTATGTAAACTTTGCTATATCTGAAACAGACGTAGTATATATTGTATAAGATACCCGTGACATGTACTGCCATGGAAAATAATTTCAGATTCTTGTATAGCTATTTAGTAACCGCTTTGCATACAGAATATAGTCTTCATTTTAATACAAATACCATCTTTATTTTGGAGAGACAGAGTTCATAACCATATTCATGTAAAATTTTAGTGATAAAGCAACGCAGTAAGAGCTTTTTGAAGCCATAAACATTGGCTAAGGTTCGGTGAATGTTCATTCACATCGAAGTAGATGTCACCAATGTTCAATGATTCAAATTTTTTCCTTTTTTACCGCATTTAACATTTATAATTATTTTCATTTACCTTATTATTACTGGCCTTAAAATTTCTAAACTGTTAAACTAAAATTTTTTCTCCCTAACTTTAATCATATGCTTCATTTCTCGAGCAATTAAATTTGACAGAATTATAGAACTCAGTTTTTAAAGTGTAAATTCTTTTTTAAATGAGAGGTTTCTTCTTTCATAGAAATAATGTTATATTCAAATTCATCCTTTAGTTGATCATCAACGATTATTAGGAATATTCTTGTACCGAGAGAAGGTTAGCATCTTATTGATGGTATTCGACAATAACTTCGTTTTTGAAATATAATATTCATTTATTCACACCACCTTTACATATTCTTTAATAAATATTTTTTATTTAAGAATAATTTATTTAAAAAAGTTTTAAATTATGTTTAAGGGGCAAGATTATCGAACTTTTTAAAAATTGTAATGACATTAAGTTTTTTATATTTTAATTATATTATTGAAATAATTGATTTACACGACAAATAGCTGATATGATTTAAAACTGCTATAGCGCGGCAATTAAATGTAAACACTAATAACTTGTTGACCGGAGGTAACCAGGTACTATCGATGTATCTCATGAAGGTTACGTTGTGATTAAAAAGGTGCAGCGGTATAGAAATTTTTATTTTAATATTTTATAATGAAATCTCAATTTTGTCTTGATTCGAATCTGCATTATCGTCTTGATAATTGTAAGTGAAGCCGTAAAAATATTTGTATGTAAGGAGGTTTTAAGCCAGTTTTGCTGGTTATAGACACTACTGTAGTTAAAAAATAAATATGCAGCATTATGATCGAAATGATAATATAAAATATTTGAAACACCAAAAATTAAAAAGAGTAATTTTTCTTTTCAAGGAAACTTTTAATTTCAAATTATAAAATATAATTACAGAAGCCAATTATCCTTTTAAGTTTATTTAATAACAAGCTAAAACATTCTTCTACATTACGACCTTGATTTTTCTGATTTTAATCAATAATTTTAGCCCTGCGTTGCTCTGATGTTTAGAAACATATGTAAAAATATCTTTGATTTCTAAGAAATTATTCGTTACTTGTTATAATTTCACACAGTATCATGTCAGGAATCAATAAATTAGTGCATAAGAATAGACGGAAAGTTTCTTTTTGATAAAATAAAAGCATTTGGTTAAGATTTTATAGGAGATAAACAACTTAAAGATATTATAAAAAAATTTAAGTAATTTTCCAATCTTTAGTTGAAATACTGAAGAATTTTTCATCTTTGTTATCATCTTTATTATTAATAACACTAAAAAGATCCATAAATCTCTTGTATATCGTATAAAGAACTTTCTCTGATGCTGAGAAACCATCATTCTTTTCAAAGTCACATTTTGAATGCTCATCTGTGCAATTTCAAATTATCTTTCTTATTACTCCCTAAGTTGTTTTTTCATATATCTCTTTTTTATAATGATATTATTTTAATTTTTCCCAATTTTTATGCACTTTTTTTAAGATTATCATCTTTTTCTGTCATATTTCAAAATTCAATTAAATAATAGGAATGAAGAGGACTTTCAATATTTTCGAAAAATTTCATTGATATCTTTCTCTTACTTAATATTTTCTCTTTAAAATCTGATAAATTGAAACTTCGGCAGTCAATAGTCATTTCATGTATTTACTAAATTCTCTGATAGATAACTACTTAATTGTTCGCCAAAAATATTGAAGCTATGCATAACACAACTCAAAAATTTAACTTAGCCCATATAAGTGTATATTTTTGTATTTTAATTATTTTAAAGATATGTGCTCTTGTTAAATTTACTATAGCATTTTCTAAAACTAATAAAACATGAAAATCGCTTACAACCCGTTATTATATATAGAAAACTAATTGAAAAAAAACATTTAAAAATTAAAAATAAAATTTAAACATGTAACGTGAAAAGAATATCCATTTCAAGAGTGTAAAATTTCTTGTTACAACCATGCATGATAGAGAAACAGCCTGTTTTTCTTGTTTTAGTGGTATCATAGCCATGGACATCTAAATTTAAGATAATTAACAATTATGTTGAGTATTTATCTTTACTAAAATAATTTTCAGGTACTGCCTATCAATAATAATCTATCATGCATTCTAAAAGTCTTCTTTATTAAATTTGTTGTATTCATTGTTCCTATCCTTGACAATTCGCGAAATTATTTAAACCACTATTAGTAGCCATTTATAACCGTAAATGCGACTAAAATATTTTAATAGGTATAATATGCGACAATATCGATATTTCATAAATAATGGACATTGCGTTTGTGTTTATTGCAAGTTATATATAGCTATTTTCTAGTTGGATGTATTGTTTTACATAATATTTTGGTTGTGATACATGTTTGGGCAGGAACAGGAAAATTTTCATTCGACAATATCTTATAAAACAATATAACAGAATTTTTAGCACTTGAATTAATAATCAAGATAAAGAACAAAATTAATTGATAAAACTGTATCAAATATATTGAGTTCTTATTGATGAAAGGTATAAAATCCTTACTCGTCAAATTAATAATTGCAATTTACATAGTGTCATGATGAAAATAACTTTTAGTAACTTGGAAGGAAAAATAATTTAGAGATATATTTTTTTAAAAAATACCATGTACAGAGATTATACTTCGAAAAATAAGGTGCATTTCCATAGGGTGATAGTTTTGATTATTTTATTTTTCTTATTTAATAAATTACCGAAATGTATAACAAAAATTACGGAATAGCCATGTGGCTTTTGATTGCATAATCTGATAATTTTTATAAAGATATAGAATAAAACTAGATAAACGCATCTGAATTCACATATTTCACATGAACAAAGAGCACACGGTAATATGGGATGTATGGTTGATTGAGTTAGATCATATATATCAGTTGATTAAAATAGATTTTTATTTTCCGATCCATACATGATCTCACATCTATAATTTTTGTCTAAAAACCGTTGATAGAAAAACATTATATAAATATTTTTGCTACCTTATTTTTAACTGAGGAGGTTTCTGGTCAAAAAAATTTTTGACAATTTTAACTGGAGGCTTTTTAAAAAATTTTTTTTAAAATTTCTCGGAATGAATATTAATTGTATTTATTATCGGTTTAAGGTCTATAAATATATTAAATTAAGTCAAGCAACTTTAAATTTGTGATGATCGAGGAAGTGTCTGAATAACGTGACTTTCTGTAAATCATTTTTGTTCAGACAGTTTGAATATTAATTTAAGTAAAAATCCTATTTTATTGATTACCTTAATACATTAGGTTTATTTAATCTTTGATTATCTCAATATATCTATGTATTGTTTTTAAGTTTATATATATTATAAAAAACAAAATAAATGTTTCCGCATTGTAATGCCGATATCAAATTCTAAATTGATCCCATGTCAAATTTTTTATATTTAAACTTATGTAGCAAATTTTTTTTATGGAAATAAAATTAAGTTTTGTATTATATTAAATATTCTGTAATGTAATTATTTATTTTAATAATAGATAATTTTTTTGTTGGAGTATACTGGTAGAAATATTCACGATCAAAATATCTTAATAAAGAACAAATATATATTTTCTAATTTTGAACCTCAAAGGAAATCCCTACAAATCATCAATTTTGTTTATCTATAAGAAATAAGTTATTCCAATCTAATTTTGTAAATTTCTATGTTATAAAAATATATCGAGTAAAATATTCATCAAAAAGGCAAGTTTCTTAATATAAATCCCTATTATTTATTTTGGTTTTAAAGATGTATATTTAAAATAGAAGAATTAGATTTTGAACAGGGATTAGAAAATTGTTCTAATAATAAGTCGTCATTAAAAATATCTAAAATAATGAATATCATACAATTTTATGTTTTTTGTGCCATAAAACTGCCTGATAAAGATCTAGAATAATAATGAAAACTAGGCTCTTTGTAATTACCTGTGTATGGACCGATCATATATATAACTCAGTTGTATATTACAAATACAGTCAATATATTTAAAAACCAAGTAGATCTAACTTGCATAAAAAGTTATTTTATGTATTTTGTTCAAGCACATCGTTACGGGCTAACCCAATAGTAATATTCAATCTCAGGCAATAAAAATAATTCACAAACAATTCACACTGACATTTGATAAGTTTGTTTAGAAACTTCCAAATGTAGATTATTTTTAAGAGTAAGTATCAGAATGTTTGAATTTGTTCTAGGTAGCCTTTATATATCAAATATTAAGTTACAAAAAATACATATATTTACATTATATTATGGTATTAATCAGCGTTTACATAAAAAACAGCCTTAATAAATTACCATAAAATTCTCTTTTAGGAATTCCTCCTATACGCAGGTATAATATCCGATTGTGGTGTCAGCTTTAGCTCATGACAGAGGTCTGATTATTCAAAATGATATTTGTTTGAAAATGTTTTAATTAAAAATTATGTATTGATTACGATGCTGAAAAGTACGAAAATTGTTATTCATGGTTTTTCTTAAAATAAGGATTCATGACGTTGGTTTTTCTTGAATTTTGTAATTTTATTCTTTTCTAAACTATTATTATATTTTTTGAATCAGGGCTGAATCATATTTATTAATTACTCAATTTTAAATAAAATAAAAAATCGAAAATATTTTTTTTGTTTTTTTCAAAAAAAAATTTATTTACCGGTAAATCCGATATTAACTTCTTTTGCAAAACTTTTTTACTTCAACTAAAGGACGAATCGATATATCATTATATCACAGGATGATAATAAAAAAACTTACACGCAATGTAAACCGAGTCGCTCCAACTCTCCAAGCAAAAATATTGAAGAGACATTTCACAAAATCCATTCTTAAATTCAGTATTAATTTTTCGATACACTTTTCTATTTTTGAATAATTATTTTCGAAATAAAATGTTGAGATTTCGGATAAATGTATAATTAATGTAATGTTAGGTCCAGGATTAAGGGATCATGAAAATTTTTGTGAAATACAAATATATATAACAATTGCACGGTATAATAGAGAAGGGATTCGAAACCTCTAGACATATGTAACTAAATTTAATAAATAAAAAACATAAAATAAAATCTGTTAAAATAAGTTTTATAAGTGAATATGATGCATGTTTTATTTCATAGTAATTGATAAAAAAATTACGGTTCATCACTAATCAAATTTGGTTTTAACTTACCCTATAGTTTAATTTTTTTCGGGTGGTATTCACCGGTACACTATTTAAAGATTAAAAGCAATTACTCCTACATGTGTAACATTTTAAGCAATAATATATGACTTTAGGCATGAATTGGTGAATATTGTTGTAATATTAGTTCCATTTTTTAATTATATCCTCAAAAATGTTACAGAAATAGCAAGAAATTATTTTAGATTGACACTTAACCTTAGACCCAGAGATTCAGGTAAGTTAAAAAGAACGATGGATAGTGTGACATATATCGTTGATTATGGGATAGAGTAGGGGGTTTTTGTTTGATCACGTTTTTTAATATATTTACTCTTATTTAATGTGAAGCAAGAATCCGTTACAATAGAATAAAGTATTTTTCGAATCATGATTTAATAGAACTGTCTAAAGACTAACTAATGAAAAATAATCAACTTTTAAGATAAATTGATGACGATACCCTTTCGTCATTCATTTTTGATTACCTAATATATAGAACATGCGTGATTGTATATTATTTTTTTAGATCTATATTTGGTTTGTGTCATACATGTGTCGCGGATATACAAAAAATATTTTTAAACCGCGTTATTCCCTTCGAGACAGAAGTACTTGGAAAATGAAAGAAACATTGGATAAGCTCCATAAATTTTTACAATTTGAAAATGAGGAAATTGAAGACTGAATTAAACAAGAGAAGATTTATTAAAGAAACTAAAATTAAGTGAAGTCATCAATTCGCATCGTTTTTCGCATTTGTAACTACTTAATACTTGCATAGTCTGTAAAAATTATTCTTCTTATTTTTATTGCACAGTTATTCGTTGTTCTGTTACACATGAATTAATTTATTTATGGTAAAAGATTTAATAAATTTTTTTAACAGGTTCATTGGATTTAATAATTCTTTAAATCATCAAGATGAAACGAGACAACAGAGGACTAAGCAAAAGAGCCAGATGCAAACAGCGCCGGATATCAAACAATATTAAACGACTAATACATTTTTATTGAATCTTTTTAAATTACAACATTTTCATTTGATGAAATTTTAATTTTGACTTGCATAAAAAATTTTTGATAATTTTCTTTTCTATATGATCATTCCTCATTTAATTGTGGCTTTCTTAAAAGTGTAACTATTATATATTAAAATAAATTTAATTAATACATTTTTAAAGCCGGAAATTAATATAGTTTATCACCGCCAAGTCCGGGCTCCTCAGGAGGAGCTGGAAGGAATCGTTGAAAGACTGAAAAACTAGAAAAGTTCATTATTTTAAAGCCCGATACGATCTTGGCAGAACACTATACTGAAATCGTAGAAAATCGTTTATTTAGTTTTTCAAAATATGTATTTTCGGTTTATATGTTTTTATCTAGAAAATTTGAATTGCTGTGTTAAAAATAGCTTCAATACAATAAATACCGATATTAAAAATAAAAATGTTGGATTAAAAAAAATGAAGGGATATTTGGGGTTTATTTTTGTTTGATAGTTATAATATCGAAGAAAATAGCTAAAAGTTAATTAATTTACCGGAATACATTTTTATTATGGAATATCATAATATAGGTGTAGTTCTGCTGTACCCCCTCGGCAAGCCGCCCGTTCCACAGTGAACGGCGAAAATACTTTTAGAGGGAGCAATGTCTTTGGCCCTCGCTGTTTGACAGGAATCTCCTTCTTGATTCGGAGCCCCCATTCTTTTGCTGTGCGCCATTCAAAACACAACCAGAAGATAAATAAAAGAATAATCTAAAGTACTGTTGTAGAGAAGGGTATATATCTATATATCTGTTACCGCAACCGCCCACTTCCTTATATCAACATGGGCGTGCCAGTCTTCCGCACAAGTTCATAAACAAAATAGTTTTAATTAATCTGGATTACGAGGCACATCTCCATCATAGATATATATTAATTATTTTTAAATAGTAAAAAAATTTTAAAATTTTCCTTAGTGTTATTGTAGTCATATGGCTAAGTTAAAATTTGTATTTTTTAATATAACCGAAATTACTTTTCAAGCGATTCAACTCGATTGTGAAAAAAGCAAACTATATGCAATATCAAATGTTGAGGTTGCAAAAACAGATACAGACCTATAATTTTAACACTAAAATAAAAATCACAACAAAATATTTTAAAAATTTAATATATCAGGAGTTCAACAAATATAGATTTAATTATGAATAGAAATATATTAAAAGCTTTGTTTATAAATGGAAGTATATGTTTTGGCATAATCCCGATAAGTATGCTTCAAGGTTATGAAAGTGAAAGTTTTTAATGATTTTCATAGGAGTTATCAATATTTTTATAATTTTACCTAAGTTTCTAAAATCGAATCCATGTTAATTTTTTTGATCTTAATTATGTTTCTAAATTAATTTCAGTGCTGTCTCTATGAATGTTAGGATATCAGGATGGTTACAGTTTACAGCTTTTGTAAAGTTTTTGTGTCAACCTTTTAGATTCTTTTTAACTCTTCTAATATTTGATTCGACTAATATAAAAATATTAAAAATGCAAAAATGGAATATAAGGTCATCTTTTTTGAGAGATTTTATGTTTTTTCTATAATTTTTCTCAAAAATAACAAATTAAAGGAACTAGAAAGTTTGAATTATTACTTAAAATTTAAATTTTTGTAATGGTTCGAACTCCGACACACAACCTCAGCTTCATAATCAATGACACGGCAAGTTATCATCTTTAATTGAGGTGAAAATACCAGTGCATTCAGATATTTTGTTAGATAATAGTCTTACTTGAATATTTATCAATAATGATTAAGAAAATAAAAAAATAGTCTTGTATTGGTATTTAAGGGAAAACATATTTAATTGTAATCAACCTTGCAATTTGGAAGTCAAATACAAACAAAAAAAGATTAGGCTTTAAAAACTTTCACTTAAAATCCTTCCGAATCAATTCTTGTCCCATAAAATTTTATCCAGAAATATAGCCTATGCAAAAGGAATAACACCAATATTTGGCAATTAGTGAATGGTAGTGAGTTGATAAAAGAAGGGAGAATTCTTAAACTTTTCGATATGAAAGTATTGTTCGGTGTAACGGATTATCTTAAAAATATAGGAAAAGTTGCTCAAGTGTGTGTTCGAAGAGTGATCCAAGAATCCTTAAAATTATGGAGAGGCCCTGAGAACGAAGGCCTGATAAGGTAGCGTAGCTCCAGTATAAGGGTAGGTAATAAGGGCTGTTTTAGTAGGTGAAAATCCCACACCGCCTTTCAGTTGCTATGGGAAGCTTTGGCCGGTGCCTAACCTTTCGCGAAAGCGGGCTGGAAGTAAATCCATCTTACTGAACCGCCTCCAAAAACATAAGGAACAGTCAAAGGTTTTTTCCTCCATAGCTCAGAAAAAAAAATAAAATAAGAAAAATAATTGAGACTTTAAGGTCACAGTAACAAGCGATCTAAAAACTACGGAATGCAAAGAAAAGCATCTCACATTAATGGTCACTAGCTAGTACGATGTCACAGTACTGTCATATACAAATGACTAAAGCCAACCGTAGAAAATATTAAATTTCTAGTGTATTTAACCAGGCTATAAAATCTTCCCATTTGTTTCCTCTAGGGTGAATGGTATATACCACCACGTATAAAATCCAGCGATCTCCTATCGAATGTTTCCAGTATTCCGAAATTTAATCAAAGGAGCCATTATGAGCTATTCGAAAATAATTTTTAACTCAATACCAATCCATTTTTAAAAATGTATAGAGTGTAAAAAAGGTCACGAGTGACGCTCTCTACTATTCCTTTGTATTAAATGCTATAATAGGATATATTTCGACTTATTTTAACAATGGAAAATGCTTGTATATTTATTAGGTGAAAACAGCTAATTAAGTATTTTTCACGATTTCCCTTCAAGATGCTTTACGGAACTATCGCATGTCAGGGGACTGAACCCGTGCTCGGATTGAGTTCATATTCTCTATATTTTATTATAAAATTAGGTGCCGCTCCCACTAGATACACATCGTTATATTTGTGTGACTTCTGTTCTATGTTTTTACAAAATCTAAGCCGCATAATCTTTGATAAGTATATTAAGTCTGAGGCGCTACTAGTTAGAAAAATGCCGTTAAAATAGTGCAGCTGAACCCTAGGAGGATATAAAATCATCACATCGTGAATAAAAAAATACCTGCTACAAATACATCAAAACGTAAAAAATTCGAACCCAAGAGCAACCACTCTTAATATTAATAAAAATGAAGGAGGAAGGAAAACAAGTGAGGAAGAGCGGGATGCCGACACGTCCTTCAAGCAATACCCCGTTATTTGTCGGTGTTACCGATTAATATTGATTTGGTTATACTATACTAAATGAGCGGTCAGGTTTCTACTTTTTTTATCCAGCAATAAATTTAAAGGGCTCAAAGATAACGGATCAAATAAAAATTGACAGGTATTGTACTGCGAATGTTAAGAACTTCCTTAATGATGCCATAAAAGAGGTTTTTGTTTTATTTAGATTTTTATTAAATTTTAAGGCATTTACCGACGAATTGAAAGTTACGGAAAATCATTCAAGATCTGATTTTGTCATGTTTTTAAACTTCATCGCAGTGATGATTGGGCTTGGAGCATACATCTATGACAAATCAGTTGTGTACCCTAAGAGTCACAACACGCTTACTATCTGTGTTGTTAGTTATTTCATAATATCCGGAGTTGTCTATCTGCTTCAAACATTCGTCCTAAAGAAGACTATATTGTATTGTCATGAGGCTGAACCTTCTGGGCTGGTATGTGTTACAGTGATCATTCTATTGTTTTATATAGGACGAAGGGTGGTACTGGACTATATCAACTGATTTCGATCCTTCTGATATTTCGTTTAATGTTACACTAAGCGTCCAGAATTTGACTAATGGGAAAAAGCTAGATGAAAAATTTAAAAAGTTGTCTATAAAGTATTCTTTTTATTTTTAAGACATATCTATCGATGGATTAATGCCCGTGGCGAAGTTTTGAAATACGTTATTATCACTGATATTCTCTCCTGGCATGATTCAATGATATCAAGGATATCTGATTAAGATCCTATTAATGGTAGTTATTCTATATCACTCGTTTCAACTTTCAAAATTGGTATATGTTAACGGCTGTATTAAATTTTAAGGTGTTTTAATGAATTACATTAATTTTTATGGGGCTAATAGTTTGGAATAAATATTGAACATTATTTATTGATCCACATAATACTTATCAAAGAAAAAAGTCATTGTCTTATTTATAAAGATTTTTTTTAAACTACGGGGTACTTTGAAAATACAACACTATAACCCTTTTAACACATTCACTAATAAAACTATGTTTCAGTTCTAACCACATCGGAAATTTCTTTTTAGCATCTTTGAATTGTTAATGTGATAAATGCTTATGTATTACCACTGATAATTAAATGTTTTGATTTTTGAATTTTATTGTTGTTCTACAATTTTTATCAAGTAATTTTGGAATACTACCCGTTTTTCTTTTTTAAAAAATGGGTTTGTTACTTTACTTTCTGTGGGCTTTTCTTGATATTGTTCTTCCAAATTTATGAATATGAACTATGATATTTAGAATGTTGATGTGATGTATTATGGGACATTTCATCTGATTATGTATATATTGGAAACAAATTGAAGGCCATATTTAGTAATATTCTTCGGTTGAAAGGAATATCCCTGAATTTTTTGCCTTTAGCTGCTGATTAGATAACACTAGATTGTTGAGAGATTAAGTTTTAATAATAAAAATTCATAATTTTAAATCATTAATGCCATATTCAAGTAAAAATACTCACATAAGAATATTTTTGTTTCAATAGAAACACTATTTAAAGTGAGAAGTGTAAATTTTGTAAAGCTATATTACATGAAGGAAGAAGATGTTCCAAGACCCAGCCTTCTTAAAAAAGTAGAAAGGTTTTTCGTCTATAGAAACCTTGCTATCAGATAAAAATCGTCAATTTCTAAAATAATTAACATAGTTAAAGGACGTATTAAGTTATTTTAATGTCAAAAAAGTTTTGGAATGTACAACGCTTTTACTAAAATTACCTGATGTGAATGTGATAATCAAGATATATTTATATTTTAATTAAACAGTTTTTGTTAATACATACTTATACGAGATGGGGAATATATTAAATTTCAAAAAAAATAATGCAAAAGTTGTAAATTTTCAACAACCTCTTACATCGGTCAAATTCAGATTAAGAGCCACCGTTATAAGAATATACGATCCGTCTGATATCTAGAGGGTACATGATGGCAATTGATCTTGTGGGAGCATGTTAGATGCAAGAAGTCATGCTACTGTAAATATTATCTTCGGTGCGTCGATTTCGAGATTCTAAAGTGTTCATTAGCGCTAACTTCTTCCAGGGCTCACCACCTACACTAAATTCATGTTTGGAATAAATGATTCGATTAAATTTATTAAAACTAAAGTGTTAATGTGAAGAATGCAGCGATATCAATATAAACTATTGATTGGTCACAGCATATAAATAGCGCTAGTGGTGAAAAGGCCAAAAATTTTTTATTATTTTATGCTTTTTAATCACTAATAAGAATCAAAATATTTGTAACAGTTGAAATTATTTAAATAAGATGCTTCACTATAATTAAAATTTTGTTCCATTTATCGTATTAATTTCAATGAGTAAATATACAATGGAAATAGCTATTAAATTTTTCGTTATGGATTCTAC
>LDMZ01062246.1:0-13939 GCA_001455285.1 Sphaeromyxa zaharoni
AGTCAATATTTACTCGTCACCTTAAATATGGGACGAGTCCTCGAGGGTGCCTCAATATGATTCAATTGATTGTCATAATAATGAATATTTGTTTAAATATGGCTTAAGAAAAGTTGAATTTTAATAGTGAATATTAAAATAACTGTATGAATAAATTAAAATTAAATATTTTCAGCCAGGCCAGCTATTCAAGATATTTTACTCGATTTTTTTTTATTTAAACCAATATAACCTGATATTCAGGCATGTTTATCTTCATCGAATGATAATGCTTTTACCTGTATATTAATCACTAAGTATACAAATTGCGTCGACATAAAGGTTTTATTTTTAAAAACTAAAACTAAAATAAAATTTTTAACTACTAAGTATAGTAATTTTGAAGAAGCCATGATATAAAATAAAAGTTTTTTGGAAAAATAAACCTTAATCTGATATTTAAATTGCTAGATTACTTCAAATATAAAGATTTTTATTCATTTTAAAATTTATTTTGTTTGCTGCCAATGAAATGGTTCTATTTTCTAAAAGCGGCGTAATAATTACCGATATAAATATATTGAATTGTAAATTAAAATTTGACGATTCAGAAATTATATAGCAGCCCTCAAGTTAAAAATAACTAAAAATTAACTCATTCCGCCTTTTGTACTACTTTACTGATTTAAGTCTATTTTTCCATTAATTGATATGAATTTAAAAATTTTCAATATTTTATTTTCAATTATCCCATATATTATAGCAAATTCAATTAAATTCCCATTATATAATCAAATTTCACATTTTAACACAGGTTTTTAGAGAAAAATTTTTTTCTTTTTTTCCGATCATATATTACCACAATAACTGAACATAAAATATCATCGAGTATACTTTTCGCCATAATTTTAAATGCTATTTGATTTTATAACTGTTTTTATCGAATATAGGTGTGATTTTAGAAGATTTAGTCGTCAAAGAAACATTCCCATTAGAAACAAGGAGGGTAATTTACGACACTTTTGCAGCATTCAGCTGGATATCCACAACAATATTATACTTTATATTTCCGATCATTTTTGTAAGTAATATATAGTTTTTCTAAACATTATAGGAAAAAATGGGCCTTCACATAATGGGAATCTTTATGGCAATCAATTTATTTATTTGTTTTTTCACATATTTCTTGTTGGTTGAAACCTTTGGCAAATCTACAAAATACGTTCTAGCTGAATATCACAATAAATTTTCGAAATGAAATTACATAATAATGGACATCAAATTAGCTATAAATTGATAGTTTTACTTAAATTTTTTTATGATCAATATTGTATCATTAATGGAACTTGGAAGATTTATTATTAATCCATATTAATGCCAACTTTTTTTAAATATGAATTTAAGATTTCTTGTTTCGGTAAAACTTGAAAAATATTTATTAAATAGTAGTCAGAAATTTAAAGAAACTATAGATTAAGTTTTGGTTTGTAAATTGAGCAAATAATTTACACAAAAAGAGGTATAGTATTATATGTAGCTGAAAAGCCTCTTTGGCAACAATTTAATTTAAAATAAAACAAGTTTGATATCTTTTTCTAAATTTAAAAACAATATAAATATTCAATGTTATTTATTTTTTATTTTTTGCTAAGACATTCAATTTTAAATAATTAAATTGAGGGGAAATATGTTTAAAGATCATTTTTTATAAATATTAAATTTCTTGAAGAAAATTTGGCGCAAGGGACCTTAATTTATATAACTACCAAAAGCATAAAAATCCCAATCTTCAAGAAATAAAAAGAATGCCATCCACTTAGTATTGAGATATATTTACACTTGTATATATTAATGACTTTTACAATGTTAATTATTTCACCACATATGTGGTGGTTAATATTTCAGTTCAAGTGTCATAACCAAAATAATATCATAGATTCAAAAATTTTATTATATATTAAAAAAAGCAGAGCATAAATTCCAAAAAACAATTTTGTCACTAAAGATAAACATTTTGTAGCTAACTTCCCTTAATTTTACAAAACAACGTGTTCTTTTTGAAAAATAAAAATTTAAAAATCTTTTCAATCTAATATATTTATTAAATTGCCTCAGTGTTACTTATCAAAAAGAATGAATTTATACAGGAAAATCTCGTGATAAAATATTACATAAGGGTGTTTTTCTAAAAAAATGAATAAATATTTCACCCTATGCTATATCTCATTTCACTAAATAATACATTTTTAGATAAGGCATGCCTTAATTTATTAAAATGTGTTCTTATATATATATATTTTATCAAAAATGGAAATCACAGAACATTTATAAAAATTTGATTATTATTAACTCTTTATTTATAATTTGGTAAATGTTTCAAAAATATTATAAACCAATCAAGAAATGATAATTTAGGAAGAGAATAAAAAAAATGAAAAAAAAATTCAATAACAAGGAATCAATATTTTGGGCTAAGAAAAATAAAATGAATTTATTTGTATAAAAAAACATATAGGATTAAAAAATTTTGCAAAAACTTTATTATTAGAATTATCATTATAATAAAAAGCTGTCTATATAGCAGTTTTCATATTTATATAAAATATTTTTGGATAACCTTTCTCTAGTATACCTAAGATGATTAGCTTTCAAATTGGATATTAAAAGTTTTTAAGTTATTGACTGTAACCAATTATATGAAATGTTAGAACATTTTTTTTCTTTTTTTCGAATGTTTTGGGATGTTATTCGTCATAACCTGCCTAATCTTTGAGTCAATAAATGTCTTTTTCTTTGCCATATTTTGTCATTAATAAATTATGCCAGTTGAAAGATATTATAATACATTAATATTGCCGAAATTGTTGGTATTTGATTGATTTTTAAAAATTTAAAATATATCTTACTAAGTTAGAATTATGAATTATAAGAGCATTAAACATTATATTATGTGTAATAAAAAAATTTTTGACTTGTAAATAGAATTTTCAAGATTATAACATGATAAACACATTTTAAATAACTAATAAAAAATATACTTTTATATGAAATCACATTTAAATGTTTTTTAATCAAAAATAAAATTTCAGACACTAAATAACGTATTTAAAAAATTTTTAGGCATGAAATTCTATATATAATTAATTTAAATGTAATTATATGTATACGTTGAGTAAGATAAAAACAGCTTAACAAATTCTTTAAATAATATTAATTACGATGTAAGAAGATATTTTAATTTTTTTACAAGGTTATTTTATTAAAGAATCGGTATCTAGGTAATTATATTTTGGAAGCATGTTTCTCAATTAGTTAGGGAGGATTTATTTTCTTATTTATGTCATTGAAGGATAAATGATTTATTATTAATGTGCTCATCAAAGAACTATACTTGACGTTAAATATCTATGATTTTTTTGGCAGCAATCTTTCGATATTGTTGCCACAGAATATATAAATAAAAATAAAACTTAAACCTATTGTTTTGGCTCCAAATTTTTCCTTACCAATTCCGGAAATCTATAGGAATAACTTTATAGAATTAAAGTATTCAAGTTTATTTCATCATGGATAAGTATTGAACTATCTTAAAAAAAAATTAATCGAAAAAATACTTTAGTCCCACTAGAGTCTATGTGGTGTTCCCTGAATAATGTAAGATACCAATAAAACTAACTTAAGTGCATATGATATTCTAGTCTTCAAAGTAGTCCTTAATAATTTTTTTTCAAATAACTAAGAAATTGTTAACTTAATTTTAAGTTTATATTCAGTAAAATGATGTTGGTAAAAACCTAAAAATTGGAAATTACATGACTATAACTTTTTTTAGTTAACTTTTGTTTTTACATATTAATGTTACTTTTGCAACATATTGAATTGTAGACTAAAACTGTGGTTTAATCATGGCATCTTTTTGAAAATGAAAAATTTATAAATACCATTAGAGCCTAAAGTTAATCATTTAATAAAAATAATAGGTTCTCTTTCAGAACTTCACAAATTCAACAAAATAACCGTTGCATGAAACAAAACTTGTTTAACAACGGAGAATTTAGGTAACAAATCTATGAATTAAATATATTTGGAAAGGGTTTCATGTATATATTATTGCTGATTAAGAAATTATATTTTTTAAAAAGAGACAGATAATTGCTTTTGTCATTACAGACCAAAAAATTATTTTCTATAGAACTTTTAATTGAAAAAATTGATATAACTTTTTTTAGAAAAACCTGTAGATTTAAATATTACTAGTTTCCCAAATTCCATTTTCTCTATAACTCACAAACTCAAAACCGATATAAGAATTTTCACATTCAAGAAAATCTTTTCATCAAGGTAAAACTAGAAGTATTTTGATTAAGTAAAATTTTGGAGGGATTTTAGAAATAAATTTTCTAATATTTTCGTTTGTTTGGCAATAATTATGACCAATTAATATTCTCTTGTTCATGATAAAATAAACAAAATATCTTGCTTTTTAAAAGCCATTTTTTAAGTATTCGGGGTACTTCTTTTGCAGGTGATATCGTATACAGGGTTTTCAATTCTGTTTTGTCAATTTTCACATAAATTTTTCAAAAGGAAATAATCAAAATTTTTGTCCATGTGTTGGAACAGCAAAACAGGGAAAACAACAATAATGTTGTACAAGCTGTATCTGAGAGTCCTCCAACATTCAATGATAAAACTGCTAGTATTTAAAGAGAAACATACATGAAGATAACCCCGGAATTTAGATTGTTAATTCAATCTCAATTTTAAGATCGAAAGAAAGCATCAGAAATCTAATGAAACATAAGAATGAAAAGAACTATCGTTTCCTCAATAATTAAAAAATATCAGGAAATTGGATTTTGGGAATCTGGGAAAAAGGGGTGCTATGAATGTCAAATTGAGCCAGGATGCATAAAATTAACTTTGTGAATTACTTGCAGATAATTTAACGCTGACCCGAGCTGAATAGAAGGAATATGTAAATCAAAAGTATTCCATAAATCTTAGTATTACTTCAATTCACTAATCCCTAACTGGAATGCACTACTCTTTTTAAAGGATACACCAGATTCCATTACAACGTAACACCGAGCGCAATCTTAATCTAAGAGAGAAATATGCCAGCGATTTCGACGAAATTTCAGCCCAGTATAATTGGCAGAATAACATTTATGGGGATGAGGTAAGATTTAAAGTTACGTTGAGAAGATTCTACTGTAGAGCCCCAAAATGTCAAGAAGCAATTACATGGTCTAATGGTGTCAGGGGAATCAATTATTCAGCTTGTGCCGCAATGTCAAGAGATAGTCCAATTTGTTTTTAGACAAAAAAAGGGGCTTAAAATGCTGAAAGTTTCGTAACGTTTCTTGGGGAATTATTTTCTCATATTAATGAAAAAGGGACTTGTTTATTAATTATGGATAATATCCGTTTTTATAGGGATGAAGTTATTGTGGATTCTATTGAAAACTGCCCCCACAAATTAATGTTTTTACCACCATATTCCCCTTTCCTCAATCCAATCGAGGTGTTTTTTAAATGGAAAAGGATTGTAATGAGATCACTAGTAAATATTGAGAGAGAATCATTGGCAGCAATGGACCATTGCAGGGGTCAAATAACATATATTGATTGTAATGGGTGGAAAAGACACTCCAAAAGTTTTTACCACGTTGTACAAGAAAAGAAACCATTGTAAAAATGTAGTTATTAATTGTTTTCAAAAAAATACTTTTTAACTCTTACTTTTTTTAGTTTTTTTTCTTTTCACGAAATTGATGCTAAAATTGGCGAAATAGAATTGAAAATGTAGTCGATGTTGTCAATAAATTATTCAATTGCTATATCAAAAAGTATAAATAAATAAACATTTTAGGCTGCATAATGCAATTCCTGATGATTCCTTCTGAATTATAGAAGAGTCCTATGGTCTGGAGAGAAGATTATGACAAGATATATTTATGAGATTTTTCCATTTATTATGAAAATAATTTTCTTATATAACACTTATAAAAAAATTTGAAATTTATAATATTGAATCTACTTTATGATGCATTCCTGGTACTTTACATTTTTATTGATCATTATAAAATATTAGGATCTGCAAAACGAATTTAAAGTCGGCTCATATTGCTAAGCCCGTAGTTAGCAATCAATTCCAAAAATAAATTTTAATTATCAATGGCATTCACTATAGGAGAGATTTTTAAGGGAAATATAGTATATATAATAAATTACAACCGACATATATTTCTTTTTTAGAAAATATATCATCAAAGAAATTGATAAAAGTCAACTAATCAAATTTTTTATTCTTCCATTGACAAAGAACCCAATCTAACTCTAAATATCAGTACACTGTAATTCATATTTGTATGACCGTTTCAATTTAGGCAAAGAACAAAATATTATCAATCGACATCAACTTTAAAATATTTTTTTTTATCGATAATAGAGAAAAATTATTTATTGTTAATTAGTGTGTGTAACAACTTTTAATTTGGGTCAGAAAGAATCACAGTTTAAATAAAATCCTATCGTAAATCTAATGTGAATAATTTTCTGAATAAATTTTTTTAACGAATTTCCAGAACCATCCATTATAATTTTCAGAAAATTTATCAACCATATTGTCGAACCTGGTATATCCTACGTTTAGCATTACTAATACGATGAAAATTGCTTTAATACTCCAATAACGAAAAAATTAGCATTTCCAATAATAAAATGTATCAGTCAAAACCTTAAATTACAATATTTTTAAAGATCGATTATATAATTAAAATTAATTTTCTTTTTGAAAGTTAAAATACCTTCAAATAAGCAGTTGCCTACCATTGGGGCAATCCCTGCTTTAATTTGAAAGGGAAATATATTTTACTTTAAAACGAACTTAAATTGCTAAGATGAAGATTTTAACGAGCTACTTAAAAAATATAGTGATACTATCCCATATTTTGGAATCTAATAGTTGAAGCCAACAAAGTATCATTGAAATAAACTATCATTTTTAAAAAATTAACGTATTAAAGGTAAAATTATTTGTTTTATGGAACGTTACAATTCCGTTTTTCAAACTAATAAAATCATAATTTTGTTTTTGTTTGCATGGAAAGATTAATACAAATTAATCTTGGGATTTTGATTATAAATATATGTCCAGATCTTAAATTAATACGAAACAGTCCTTCATTTAATGGGTAGTATCTGTCGGATATACATATTAGTAATGTCATATTTCTCTCTTTCAATGAAATCGTTATAAAATTATTTTATGAAAATACTATTGAGTTCTGTTGAAAAATTTTACATTTAGATTTTAATTGATTTGCTTAAGATTTTGAATATAAACGATAGATGCTATATTTCAAAATTTATTCCATATAAAGAAATTTTTATATTGATATTTGCTAACCACTTACAATATACTTCTTCATATAACTATGTTGTTTCAAGATGTTTTATCCTAATACTCATAACTGTAAATACAGACAATAGTTGATAAAATGGTGATTATATTAGAAACTTCTTAAATAATTTCTGCACTGCATATGAAATTTAAAATACAATACTTCCATTCATGTAAACATCATAAAGCATTTAATATGAACTGGTGTATAATTTTTTTCTTGAATTTGTTTTGAAATAGAGTAAATATATAAAAACATAATTTTTTTTACACTTTTATGAAACTACCAGTATTATTGCACTAATAAAATTTCATACAAAAAACTGTGTCAATCTTATATTGTTTTAGGAAAACGGAGTAAAGAATTTCACCAAAATCGTTTCTTATTTTATTATAAGTAAGATGATATCTTCATTATGTTAGTGAAGTAAAACTGACTTAGATGCTTTCGTTTTTGAGACAGCATGCAATGTATAAAAAGATTGATTGGCAGAAGAATAAGCGTAGAAGATTTTACAACAATTGATAAATTTCGCATTGATATTTACGAAATAAATTATTGTTAAATATGTTTCTCGAATAAGAACGGTTTCTTTTTTACATTTAAGATTTGGAAAAAATTATATTTATAATCTATGTGCATAACTAATAACCGAATGGAATTTTTTTATCATAAAATCTTAAAAATTTCCTGTTTTTTATTAAACAAAATATGAATAGATAATGCGTTTGGAATTTTTCACTTTTGCAATTTAGATGAATTTTTACTCTTCTTGTCTTGATAAAGATATTTTTTTTCTAAACTGGAACAATTTCTTTTTTAATTTTATTTCAAATATAATTCGTTATTTTATATAAATTTATAACAAAATAGAATAAAATTATCAATTTAGTTTACTCCAAATATATTCTATTTAATAAATACAGAGATTACGCAATCAGTACCGCTAGGTATTAATTTAAATCCAGATTATAATAATTAAAAATATTCTTGAGAGCTTTCAAAGAGAAGTTCTCTTCTCCAGAAAGTAGTTTATTCCCGAAAGGGAATCGATCGGAGCGGTGTATAAAAAAATCACGTATCTTTTCAAAAAGAGGCTAATATAATTGTCCGTTAATCTATCTTAAAGTATATTATTATATCTGCCGACTACCACGCCCTTTGATCGCGGATACGATAATATTATTAATAGTAATATTTTTCTTTAGATAAAGTCATTTTAATTCCAATAATTACAAAAATCAAGTTTTATAACTTAGTAATATTAAATAAAATATGTAAAAATCAATGGGTATTATTGGACTCGGCGCTTGACCTTAATCCATTAATATCTGAAAAACATATTTGATTGTCTTTGTTTTACCGATTTGGATGCCTGAACACTCGTTAAAAAAAACTGAAGAAGTTAATTCTATATCTCGCTTATGTACTAAACCTAAAAAGCAGCGTGAAAATATCTCTGTTGGACATGTTCTGATAATAGCATCAAATCTGCTGATTGCATTCTTTTATGGACAAAACATAGCACTGATAAGCTACGACTTTGTAAGCATCAACAGTTTTATTAATAAAAGAATTATTATATTCTATTCTAGTAAAAATTTTATTATATTTTTTATATTGTTCTTGCTAAAAAAATTATTTTTTAAATTATTTGATTGAATATTTAAAATAAGGAGTTATAATAATATTGAAAAAATAAGCGAAAAATTTCTTTATTTATTTAGAACTCTAAATTAATAATAAATCGTTTTAAAGATCGAAAAAAATATTCTGATCAGAAAATATGTATTATGATGTTATTAATAATAATTGTAAAATTTAATTTATTTATTCTTTTATAAAATTTATAAATCCATGAATAATATATATTTTTACTCTTTTTTGGAAATATCTTTCAAGTGTTAATAGTAAATGTAATCCACCTTAGTTAGACTTCGCACTTTTAATAAAACAGATTGTGTTTAAAATACCTTTTACACATATTATATATGATATTGTTGAATAAACCGTATTTAGTTGTTAAAAAAATAAGATATTCGATTTTTTCAAGGAATTCAAACTTTAAATCTGATATCAAACAGCTAATAATAAATAAGATAAAAAAAACATGTTCAGAAATCTTATGAAAGGATTTAATACTCTATAGGGTGTTGTTCAGTCTGCATATTATTATTTCTGGACATTATTGGGAATCCTATCGTTATATCGTAAAAGAAAAATGTTAGGTCTGATATATTTTGACGTGAACATGAAGTTAAATATAAAAAATAAAAATTTTTACATATATTGTAAAACAAAATATAGATGATTTAATTTAAAATACTAGCCTAACTTTTTCCAGTAAATATTATTTTAAAAGAAATCTTTAAATTTTTACTCATTTTTGATTACTGCTAAGTTTTTTAATACTTCCGAATATAAGCAAATTTTGTCATCGATAGTAAAACATTGTTATTTAATAAATAACAATGCCTTTAAACAACTGTTACAATTGTTATTCATAATTTTAAAACTTGAAAAATGAATTAAATATTTTTTGCCTAACGATTACTTAAAATAATCAGAAACAATATTTCGTTAAAAATGTCTAGATAATAAGATCAATCTAAGAAAATGATTTTTTTAAATCTAAGTTTTAATAAACTTTACCAATAAGTAACAAAGATAATGGATAAATAAGTATATAAAACAAGAAAAAAAATTAACAGTACACATATAATAAAATAATTTGTTATGATTACGTTTTATGATTATCAATTAAAAAAGTAAAAAATGTATTGTTTATTTAAAAAAATTGTTTTTTGCCTTAATTGCAGGGTTATTTTTGTTGAAATATATGTTCCTAAAAATATAATACTAAAGGTTTGAAATATTTTTTACTTAAATTTTAAACACTATAAAAAGTAATATTTTTAATTTAATAATTAAATTATATTCGTAAAATCCTTTTTTTGAATAATATTAATTAAATTTTCAAACTTATTTTACTAATACAAATTAAAAAGTTAATTTAAATTTTTATGTATTGTACCATTTTTCGATCTTCATAGTAATAATTATGTTGTTTTTATAAAAAATGCTTATTTACTTACTGCATGATTTATTTCATAATTTTTATTTGCTGAGCAACTGTTTTTCAACCAACGAGAATTATTTTATGATAAAAATTTTGGTGATCCTTAGAAAACTCCTACTCCCAATGCGATTCATTAATTTTTAAATGCATGGTACTTTTTTTACTTATTAAATATACATTAGTTTAAAAAGAACTCCAAGTACATTTTCCTATATAAAAATTCAAAGTGAATTTACCACTGCCCTTGCTATGTTTCGATAGATAATAACAATAAGGCACTGTCCAGATTACTGAAGAAACTGTTATAAAAAAGTTATGACTAAATATGTATTAATAATTTTTTAATGCAATAAAGTAATCCTGAAAAATCGCATTCTTAGTAAATATTGCTATAATAGAAATATTTAATAACTTTTATTTCTAGAAAAGTTTAGTTGTTTTGTTATTAAGATTCAAACTCAACAATTACTGGATCGAAAAATATAAGTTCTGATGTTATGCGTTAAATAGATAGCACAGTCCTTTTCCCTCCTTTTTCTAATATTTATATTATTTTTAAATCATTTTTACCCAGATATAACTAAATTTAATATAATTATATTTTTTTGATTAATGCTTAATTTTTGCTTCTAAAAAATAAAAGCATTTTCTATAAAATAATATAGAATTTTAAATTCATGCAAAAATAAATGCAAGTCACATATTAGATATATTGGGGACCCATATGCTCAGTGTATTCTATATTTATTTAATTAATGAGCAAAAGGGTTTCCACTGATTATTTTTTTGGAAATACTGAAAATATATTATTAAAGTTGAAATAAGTAGTTCTTTATTTATTTTTTAAATCATTTGGTGTTGCTATTAATAACCGTAGCAAAAGGTGAATAATCAATTAAAAAACAAATATTAAATCTTAAAAATAAACTCTATAGTGACTAATCAATTTATTGTACAAGAAATTTAATTTAAGTTAAATAATTTATACAAGAATATTCAAGCATATTACGCTGCAGTTCAGAAATTACCTGGAAATCGAGTGTCTAGTTTTTCGTGGGGAATAATCAATGCAATGTTTCCTTTATTTGGAATGATAGGCGGTTTTATTATGTTATTTACATTCGATAGTTATGCAAGGTTGCGAATTATTATTTTTTGTTCTATTAGTAAGGAAACCAAAATCACTTTTCTGTATGGGAACTGGTATTGTTGGAGAAATTCTTATCTTGATTTCTTATGCTACTGGATACATAGAAATTCTTGGAGCATCAAGAGCGTTGGTTGGCTTTTCGTCAAGTACGAATTCGTTAAAACATTCATAAATTTATTCAGGTGGTGGTATGGTTACTGGATTTTGTTTAACGTTTGAACTGCTCCCAAAAACCTACGATATAATATCTATTGCTTTAACACACGTTTTCATTACTCTTGGAATTTGCTTTAGTTCCTTCATGACCCTTGAGACTGTATAGCTTAGATATTTTTTATGAGTCTTAGATAACTGGGAGTCATTGGAAATATATTGCCGTCCCACCAATGATTGTTGGAACACTTTACTTATGTATTGCAATTTTCCTTCCAGAGTCACCTCGCTATTATATTCGAAAGAACGAAGTATCAAAAGCATTTGAATGTATTGTCATATATAAAGGAATATGTAATTTTAGCACTAAAATATTATAGAAAAACAGATGATCAAACGCTTAATCAAGAAATTAAAATAATGAAAGTTAAAAATCTTTGTATACGTAATGTTTTTAGGAATTGTCACAAAAAAATACTCAGTCTAAACAACCTTTTAGAATTGAAATTTTAAAAAGCAAACATTTTTTAAAGCCTTTAATCATTTGCATTTTTATGCATGTTTCAGTGGAGATAAGCGGTATAACTGCAGTATATTTTTTTCAATTATACATCTTATACAAATATTAGATTATTCCGTATCTTGGTACAATTTTTCTCGATGCAAATTTTAATAAACCGGATATTGCGAGCTTAGCAGTTACCCTTGCAGGATTGTGCGGATATATTGTTTTTGTTTAGAAGTTAATAACAAAATTATTAAAATTAAGATTCTTAACATGAAATTTAAAAGACAGAAAGTTATTTTAATTATTGGGCATTTTGGAATATTTTTCTCATTTTCAGTCGGATACATTTCTTGGCTTTTAAATGTAAAGATATATTTATTCTAATTTTTTTAATAGGCTCCGGTAATTATAAAAATATGCGCCTTATCTTTCTCTGTATTTATATCTCAAGCTGGTCCAGGTATGAATCTAAATTTAAATTTTCATTTTTAATATAAAATTATATATCTCACTAAATAATCCTTTCGGATAAAGAAGGTTGACAATATAAATTTGATCGTTAAAAAAATTTTTTGATGATACATTTTTAAATTTCTTTTAATGTCTACATAAGAATTCAATATATGTTTAGAAACGTTTTTACACATTACCTAATAAACAAAAATTAATCTTATATAGATAAAATCTTAATATCTAGTGCTTTATACGATTTAAAATATTTTGTTACAACTCTAAGGAACCTTTGAATCAAGTCGTTGATACCGGTTTATTTAGCTTTACCTATGTCTTTGTCGTTCTACCATAGAAGGTCGGTATTACCAGGGAAACCAAAAACATAAAAATTTTGATTTTTAATTAGCCCTGATTTTTGGGCAGGTTACTATTAAAAAAATGTCATTCGAATTTGTTGATCAATAATATTTAATTCTTAATATTCTTTCTAAATTGTTACTCAATGATAAATCTATGTAATCCTTATTTAAAAAATTTAGAATCCCTTTGTAGAAACAATAATAAATTTTTCTTGCATAAATTATAATAATTTTAACAATATTTTTTTATGAATTTATATAAGGATAAATATATATTATAGAACAAGAAATAAAATATCGGTAAATTTTTATTAATTTAAATTTATTATTGGTTAGTATAAGTAGTATATATTCCAAATTTTTGAAACTTACTTTTAATTAAGTTTAGCTTATTTTGTATGAAAACGTCTTATAAGAAATTATAAGCTGTTTAAAAAAGTTTTCATTACAACTTATTTTTATGCTGTATGAAAAGAAAAAATATATTATTTAAAAATCCATATTTATATTTAAAAGTATTGTAATAAATACTGATACTTATAGTAGTCAGTAAAAATATTTTCATTCTCAAAATTAAAAATATAAGTATTTTCTTGATATATATATTTTCCCGCATCAATTGGTATGAATTATTGATGGGTTTCGTTTACTGCTCCGTTTTCTATACTAAACACTAAATATAAATTGTTCAATCGTAGAATTAAAATTTCTTTAGATATACATATTATTGACATCAGATAATCATGCTTTTCTTACGCATTTGTAATAAATAAATTTGTTTTTTCTGATCGAAATGTTTTATATTTCTATCTTTAATATTGATTTTTTATACTTTTTAATGCTTTTTTT